>CM076577.1:1346029173-1346169600 GCA_034641835.2 Pinus albicaulis | reverse complement strand
ACTTGTCCACATGCGAATGTTACTTGTTCTTTACGATGACTATGTACATTCTTTTCATCATAGCTAGGCAATAAAAACCAAGAGCGCTTGACTAATCCACATTATATATGATGCAACTATTTTAGGTTATACGCCTTACAGAGGTTTAACACAACATACATAGATAAAACACGCCATACAAAAAGATACTTTCAGAGAGAGGAGGTTGGCTGAGCCATCACTAGAGAGAGCCATACAGGTAGGGAAGGAAGAGAGGTGTGTTAGGCTTACCTAGAGAGATATTGATTGATTGATTTGATTGATTACCAACATCTATTCAGAGGGGTGGTGTGGTCCAATGGAAAAATGAATAACAACCTATTGGGGCTTCTTGTGAGCTTGCTTGCTGCCCTAGCTAGGTGGATTAATTATATCACTAGTGACTATTTCCAGGATTAGAATAGAATTGCTGGCTAGTTAGCGAGATTGTTGGGATTGGTACAGCTGGATCAGATGGATTGAAGGAAAGAAAGGTTCAGTAGCTAAGGAAAGAGAAGTAGCCAAGGAAAGATCCACACCCTCATTCTTCAGGATTGAAACCATCTTTGGGTTGGTTTCCCTTTTGCAATGAGTTTGACACTTTGTAGATCAAACAATCGATAGGGATCATTACCCTTATTTAACTTAATTATTTGTGGAGGCCATAGCCACTACTAGTGCTTCGGGTCAAGCATGTTGTTGGTTTGTGAAGGCTACCTGTCCACTTCAATTGGTTGGTATCTCGATAGACCGCTTCTCACCTTTCAAATAATTTATTGACGCCCCTAGTCGACTCTTGTAGAACAAGTAGGATTTGAATAGTATTATCAAAGAGAACATCATCAATCAATATATTGAGGTTATTGGGGTTAACCCACTCACCCTCCTAGCCTAGGCCTTCAATCGGTGTCTCCTTGGTCCGTATCCCTAGATGAATGCTATACAATTGGAACAGATACATAGCATTGCAGTTCACACATGAGGGTGTGAAATCTAGCTCTTATGTTGATCCCTTTTCACACTATGAGGGATTTTATTCATATTTTTAATATGCATGGGCCTCCTTACCCATTTATTCAACTCCTAGGTGATAAAAAAGGGGATCAGAAACAAATAAAACTTGCATCCCTTGGAATATTTATTATGGCATTTAAATACAAAATGGGATAAGAAACAAATCCCTTTTGCTAATTTAAACAGATCTCCTGGCCTCAAAATGGCTTAAAAACACCCAAAGCCCATGACTTACACCATGCAAAATTTATGAAGCACATGATTACATGATTTTCTTAGGGTTTCTAAAAAATTATGATAGAAAACCATACATCTGGATTTTTATCAAGCAATATGCTGAGAAAACAGAGATCTAGCCTCTTCAATACATTATTGAGATAACTCGACAAGGGTTTCTTAAAAGCATAAGTACAAAAGAGTAGATATATACATCCCACTATGAAATAACGCAACCTTACTACAGATTTACATACATATAGCTGAATGATACAAAAAATAGATGAAAATACCCTTTGGTAGCTTTCCAGAAGAAGGATTGACCCTCTCCTTAGAAAACTAGCTCAAAACCCAAGGGGTTTAACCCTGAATACAAAATTCTGGAGTTGTAGTCCTAGGACTGAATAGCAGCTGAAACTCAAGAATTTTATGGATATGGCTTAATATTATGCATAAGCTGAATATACCTCCTCTAATGGATCTTCGAAGTGAAAGGCTGATCTTAACACTGAAGTTATCACCCTCCAAACAACCTGCAAACCCTTACTGCAAATGTACACTAAAAATAACGCAATAAAGGAGAGGGATTGTGTTGTAGAAGATGATTGTGTTGACCAAGTGAAAAGATCTGAAATATGATCCAAGGTCTTCCTCACTGATCTCCCAAAGGAAAGAAAGGTTCCTCCTCTTAAAGATAAGCTCCAGAAGTGGTGTTGTGGACCCCCATTACAGCACCCTGCAATAGAATGTTATACTGCTACAGAAATAACATTGTAGCTGAAGGAGGATGCTTGGCCTCAAGCCTGGATGTGGAGAAATATATTACAAGCTCCTTCAAGAGGCCCCTCAAGAAAGGAGAAGGAATTCCTAAACAAGAATTCCTTGTGCTAAGCAACACAACAATCTCAACTAAACAGTTGAAGAAAGCACAAAGTCATAGAGACCATAAAATCAAATCAATAATATAGATTTCTTGCTATGGTTGCCTTGCCCTGCTTTTATAAAAATGGAGACCCTCTCACCTTGGGTACCACTCATTAGGGTTTCCTTCGCTAAGGAATCTTCCTCCCACTATCTCTGTGCAGTCTCACAAGATGATCTCCACCTCTTATCCTAGGACTGTTGACTTGGTCTAACTTGACCATGTCCACATGCAAATTTCCCTCTTCACACATGAGGGTGTGAAATCCAGCTCCTATGTTGATTCCTTTTCACACTATGAGGGATTTTATTCATATTTTTAATATGCATGGGCATCCTTACCCATTTATTCAACTCCTAGGTGATAAAAACAAAAATCAATATTCCAATTAGCTACAAGCTAATTTTGGAATATTACAATCCTCCCCTCCAAAACTGAGAAGTCTCCCCTCCTCTTGTTGTGGCATCCACATATGATAAAATACTCCAAGGAATAAGATCAGTTGTCTCATTGATAAATATCCATACTGCCCCTCCCAAGCATGCAACTTAGCTAAAAAGCTATCATCATGAACAAGTAGAGTAATCAAGAAGGAAATATGGTGTTGTCTAGAGGTCCCTTTGAGGTATTGGATCTGAAATTTATTTGGAAACATCATTCCCATGTGGATCCACCATCCCCAAGCAATCAGCCATACAAAATGAGGTACCTCCCAACATGGGAACTCCTGAAAATTCTACTCTACCTTTGGCTCATGCAAATTAGGTGGGCTGAAAATCTGATCATGGTAGAAAAAATAGCCTACCCCATGTTGTCCTTCTCTCCACTTATGATAAGTGTGGAGTATTTGCTACTCTTGGGCTGCAAAATTGTTACCTCCAAGTGGCAAGAAGAAAACTGGATCTCCAAAGATCTTCCCTCCAATGTTGTGAATCATGTTGGCCCAAACCATCCCATATATGATGAATAGGAAATCACCATCATACGGAATCCAAGTGAGGGGAATACTGAAGGTTTCATGTAGAGCTCAAAGGTACAAATAGTTTCCCAAGTTTTCACAACGTATTTTTCCTAACTCCTGTTCCAAACCATGACATGGAAACTCATAGAAAAGTTTCTCCCATTGATTTATGAGAGTCATAGCCCAAGTGCTCCAATCAATCTCATGGCCCACCTCATAAAGAGACAAGTATTTTGTTGTGGTGACCATATCATCTCCCATGCTCCCCTTAGAACATGTAATGCAAAAAATGTGGGAATCCTCTTCCCCAAAGGACACATCCAACTAATGTGTCTCTTCGCCAATCATGCTCCCAAGAAAAATAATAAAAACAACAGCATATGGAACAAAAATGAGAATCATACTTGTTGGCATATGTAGCAAGGGAGAAGGACCATGGTCCCTCAAATGAAACCATCGCAGTTTGACCCTCAACTACACTAGATAATGACATAAAGTGTGGTTTCTCAACCACTTTCTTGCTGCCCCAATATGTTCACAAGTTTGGAGAAAGTGTATGATGTATGGTGGAAAGTAAGCATGTTCGCCATAAGATATCTCCTCCCCATGTCCTTCAAGGGAATGGCCATCAATTCTTCTCAGGGCCTCAAGTAAACCATGAAGTCTAGAATGGAGAATTCTCCTCCTTTGAGTAATGTATATGGTTAAGGGATGCATATATACATTATACAAATCATTATGCAAACAACAATACCCTTACCATATGTCTTGCTCATGCAAATGGAGTGGCTCATAGACGAGTCTCCTCCCATCCTCAAAGAGAAAAGAGGTGGTTGTGTTAACCCTTCCAAAGAGTTATGTATCTCCTCCATCTCCACATGATCCATGCATCTCTTAATGTGATGATATATCTCCTCCTTAAAGCCTTTCCAAATATACCCCTCCATTATAGTGTGGTATGCCCTCATAGAATAAGTGTTGCTGAAAAAGAAATATTTATGAGCTGCTTGTAGTAGCTTCTCCTTGAGCTTGGAAGCTCTAGATAAGAATATCCTACCATAGTAGTAGATGATCCAATATCTAACTGAATATCCCTCCTCATGCAGCTGGGCATCTAATATCATACAAGTGTAAATATCCTTGGAATATTCCAGCAATAGCTGAGAATTCCAATATGGATCTATCCTCCATAGTGACAATGCTAATGAACTATCATGAAGAACATTCGTCATATGGTTTTACTCTTTTTTGAAATCTCCCATGCCAAAGATGTAAGTTGGAAGGTTGTTATCCTTCCCATGCTGCTCCTGCCACAGTACAGTATCTGAAATGAGAGTGGGTAATGGGGATGTTGAGAGAATGCCTCTCTCCTCTTTGAGTCTACCCAAGACTCTCAACACTGTATCAAGCTCTCCCGAGCTCTCTACTCCTCTAAAATAAATGAGTGGTGCCTCAAAGTTTGAAGCATATATCATCATCTGCTGATCTGGTGGTCTCCTTGGTGAAATGCCCCCATACAATGAGACATCAAGATCAAGAGTAGACTACATATATGAATTGAAAAATTTCCCTTGCCCTCACTGCGTAGTGCAGTATCTCTCTTAGGTGCATCAACCTCCTGAAATAGATACGGGTGTGTGCTCCTCATCACATGATGTTGGTCATCCTCCCTATATCCTCCTTTTATCTCCATAGTTTCACACCCTATCATCAATGGAACATGTAGATCATGAGTTGTGCCTTGATCTCCACATGTGGGATCCTAGGAAATTCCTTGTAATGATACAAGGATCCCTCTAGTTGGAGAAAGAGCTCCCTCTTCCTCTACATGAGGTGCTAGATAAACTCTAGACGTGACAACGATGTTTCCCTTATCCTTATCAATATGTATTGGCAACCTCCCAAGAATTGGATCCTCTTTTGGAAAGGGGATCTCCATGCCCTCTTGTTGAGGAATATGAGATATAGGTCTTGTCTCTAACAAGGTATGATGTAATATATCAGCCTCCTCAATGGTTTTCAAAAGTGGAGTTGAGTTTATAGTTTCCTCCATCACATGCAAGGTTTTTGTTTGCTTAAGTTTGTTTGGCTCCACCACATGTGTTTCAGAAATTTCTCCATCAAATATCTCCACTAATGTCTTAGTGAACCTTGCATAAGAATAAGTATTTGAATTTTTCAAAGAAAAAGACTCAAATACCCACCATGCATAGGCCTTACCTTCAAAATGAAACACTGCAACTTTGATGGCTTCATCTTCAGAAATTTGGTGTTGCTACAAATAGAAGTCTAGCTCCTCCACCCAAGCTTTGGCTGAAGATGTAGGTGAACCATCAAAAGTAGATAGAATAAATATATCCATATCATGCTTCTTGATTCTCTTCACCTTTATCTTGCAAAAATCTGGGAAAGTGATATGATCTCTAAACTTCTTAGTTTGAGATTCATACTCTTGCAGAAAATCACTAAGAATTTCCCTCCTAGTCATTCCTTCTTCTTCCATCTCTCTCATGGAAAATATGAGCATGTGACTGTGCTGTGCATCATAGTGTGTGGCTGAATTCTCACACTCATCATATGAAAATCTAGATTTTGATTCAGATTCAAACCCTCTGGGAGATTCTATACACATCTCCCTTCTCATCTTGTTGAGATCTTCATGAATGCTTTGCAAAGTTTGAGACAAAAACTTTGGAAGTTTCTCCTCCTTTCTTCTTCGAAATAATGGAGAATTATTTCTATTCATCCTTTCTTCTTCTTGTATTATTTGTAGCATATTGGATGATATTACACAGGTTGAGCCAATATTATGCTTTGATACCACTGTAATATCCCAAAATGGAAAATTCAGCAGTATTGACCATTAAAAATGTTATTTTCATAAAATTACGCTATAAAACGGGAAAATAATTCTTGTATCCATTATAATATGTATTATTTCCTTTAAATAAAAAAGGGGATTAGAAAAAAATCCCTTTTGCTAAGTTAAACAGATCCCCCGGCCTCAAAATGGCTTAAAAACACCCAAACCCCATGACTTACACCATGCAGAGTTTATGAAGCACATGAATGCATAATTTACTGAGGATTTCTACAAAATTATGATAGAAAACCATATATATAAAGTTTTATTAAGCAATATGCTGAGAAAACAAAGATCTAGCCTCTTCAATACATTATTGAGATAACCCGGGAAGGGTTTCTTGAAAGCATAAGTACAAAAGAGTAGATCTATACATCCAACTATGAAATAACCTAGTCTTATGGAAGATTTACATACATATATCTGAATGATACAAGAAATATATGAGAATCCCCTTTGGTAGCTTTCCAAAAGAAGGATTGACCCTTTCCTTAGAAAACTAGCTCAAAACCCAAGGGGTTTAACCCTGAATACAAAATGCCAGAGTTGCAGTCCTAGGATTGAATAGCAGATGCAAATCAGGAACTAGATGGAGATGGCTGAATATGATGAATAAGATTAATAAACCTCCTCCAATGGATCTTCTAAGTGAAAGGATGATCCTAACACTAAATATCTCACCCTACAAACAACCTGCAAACCCTTACTGCAAATGTACACTGAAAATAATGCAGTGAAGGATAAGGACTGCACTGTAGGAGATGAATTTGTTGGCCAAATTCCAAGATCTAAAATATGCTCCAAGGGCTTCCTCACTGATCTCCCAAAGGAAAGATAAGCTCCAGAAGCGGTGTTGTGGGGCCCCACTGCAACACCCTGCAACACAACGTTATACTGCTGCAGAAATAACATTGTAGCTTAATGAGGATGCTTGGCCTCAAGATTGGATGTGGAGAAATATAGTACAAGCTCCTTCAAGAGGCCCCTCAAGAAAGGAGAAGGAATTCCTAAACAAGAATACCATGTGCTAAGCAGCACAACAATCTCAACTAAACAGTTGAAGAAAGCACAAATTCATACAGGCCATAAAATCAAATCAATAACATAGATGTCTTGCTATGGCTACCTTGCCCTTCTTTTATACAAATGGAGACCCTCTCACATTGGGTCTCACTCATTAGGGTTTCCTTCACCAAGGAATCTTCCTCCCACAATCTCTTTACTGTCTCACAAGATGATCTCCACCTCTTATCCCAGCGTTGTTGACTTGGTCTAACTTGATCTTTTCCACATGCAAATGTCCCTGTTCACACATGAGGGTGTGAAATCCAACTCCTATGTTGGTTCCTTTTCACACTATGATGGATTTTATTCATATTTTTAATATGCATGGGCCTCCTTACCCATTTATTCAACTCCTAGGTGATAAAAACAAAAATCAATATTCCAATTAGCTGCAAGCTAATTTTGGAATATTACAGTCCTCCCCTCGCAAATGTTGCTTTTCCTCAAGAAAATGGAAGGATAGAATTGAGAATTATCCCCTCCTCTTGCTGTGGCATCCACATATGATAAAATCCTCCAAGGAATGAGATGTTGTCTCATCGATAAATCTCCATATTGCCCCTCCCAAGCATGCAACTTAACTAAATAGCTATCATCATGAACAAGTAGAGTACTCAAGAAGGAAATAAGGTATTGTCTAGAGGTCCCTTTGAGGTATGGGATCTGAAATGTATTGGGAAAAATCATTCCTATGTGGATCCTCCATCCCTAAGAAATCATCCATACAAAATGAGTTACCTCCCAACATGGAAACTCCTGAAAATTCTCCTCCACCTTTGGCTCGTGTAAACTAGGTGGGCTGAAAATCTTATCATGGTAGACAAAATAGCCTACCCCACGCTGTCCTCCTCTCCACTTATGATAAGTGTGGATTATATGCTTCTCTTGGGCTACAAAAGTGTTACCTCCAAGTTGCAAGAAGAAAACTGGATCTCCAAAGATCTTCCCTCCAACGTTGTGAATCATGTTGGCCCAAACCATCCCATATATGATGAATATGAAATCACCATCATATGGCATCCAAGTGATGGGAATACTGAAGGTTTCATATAGATTTTAAAGGTAACAATAGTTTCCCAAGTGGTCACAACGTAGATTTCCTAACTGCTGTTGCACAGCATGACATGGCAACTCATAGAAAATTTCCTCCCATTTATTTATGAGAGCCATAGCCCAAGTGCTCCAATCAATCTCGTGGCCCACCTCATAAAGAGACAAGTGTTTTGCTGTGGTGGCCATATCATCTCCCATGCTCCCCTTAGAACATGTAATGCAAAAAATGTGGGAATCCTCTTCCCCAAAGGACACATCCAACTAATGTGTCTCTCCCCCAATCATGATCCCAAGAAAAATAATAAAAATGGAAAAATAGGGAACCAAAATGAGAATCATACTTGTTGCCATATGTAGCGAGGGAGAAGGAAAATGGTCCTTCAAATGCAACCAACACAGTTTGACCCTCAACTACACTAGAGAATGACATAAAGTGTGGGTTCTAAACCACTTTCTTGCTGCCCCAATCTCCTCACAAGTTTGGAGAAAGTGTATGATGTATGGTGCAAACTAAGCATGTTCTCCATAAGATATCTCCTCCCCATGTCTTCATGCTCCTCCCATTATTTTAATTACATCTAACAGCCTCACGATGGGGGCATGGATTCTATGAGACCATTCTCCTCCTTTGAGCAATTCCCTATACGTATATGGTTAAGGGATGCATATATACATTATACAAATCATTATGCAAACAAACAATACCCTTATTAGATGTCTTGCTTATATACATTATACAATCATGATGCAAACAAACAATACCCTTACCATATGTCTTGTTCATACAAATGGAGTTGCTTATAGATGAGTCTACTCTCATCCTCAAAGAGAAAAGAGGTGGTTGTGCTAACTCTTTCAAAGAGTTATGTATCTCCTCCATCTCCACAAGAATCATGCATCTCCTCATATGTTGATACATCTCCTCCTCAAAGCCTTCCCAGAAATACCCCTCCATGATGGTGTGGTATGTCCTCATAGAATAAGTGTGGCTGAAAAGGAAATCTCTATGAGCTACCTGTAGCAACTTCTCCTTGAGCTTGGAAGCTCCAGATAAGAAGATCCTACCATGATAGTAGATGACTCCATTTCTGATTGAATATCCCTCCTCATGCAACTGGTCATCCAATATCATGCAAGTGAAAAGATCCTTGGAATAGTCCACCAACAACTGGGAGTTCCAATATGGATCTATCCTCCATAGTGACAGCGCTGATGATCTCTCATGAAGAACATCTGTCATATGGTCATCCTCCTCTTTGACATCTCCCATGCCAAAGATGCAAGTTGGAAGGCTTCTATCCTTCCCCTGCTGCTTCTGCCACAACGCAAAATCTGAAATGAGAGTGGGTAAAGATGATGTTGAGAGAATGCCTCTCTCCTCCTTGAGTCTACCCAAGACTCTCAGCATTGTACAATGACCTTCAAAGGTCTCCACTCCTCTGAAGTCAATGAATGGTGCCTCAAGATGTGAAGCATCTCTCATTATCTGCTGATCTGGTGGTCTCCTTGGTGAAATGTCTCCATGCAATGAGACATCATCATCAAGAGTGGATTGCATATATGAATGGACAAACTTATCCCTACTTTCACTGCGTAATCCAGTCTCCCTATTAGGTGCATCAACCTAATGAAATAGACAGGGGTGTGTGCTCCTCATCACATGATGCTAGTCATCCTCCCTATCCCCTCCTTGTATCTCCATAGTTCCACACCTCATCATTAATGGCACATGTAAAACATGAGTTATGCCTTGATCTCCACACATGAGATCCGAGGGAATTCCTTGTAAAGATACAAGAATCCCTCTAGTTGGAGCAAGAGCTCCTCCTTCCTCAACATGAGGTGCTAGATCAACTCCAAATTTGACAGCGCTATTGCCCTTAGCCTCCTCAACATGATTGGGCAACCCTCCAATGATTGGATCCTCTTTTGGAAAAGGGATCTCCTTGCCTTCTTGTGCCAAAATACAAGATGAAGGTCTTGCCTCCAGCAAAGTATAATGCAAGATATCAGCCTCCTCTATGGTTTTCTGAAGAGGTTTTGAGTCTATGGTTTCCTCCATCACATGGAAGGGTTTTGTTTGTTTATATTTGTTTGTCTTCTCCACATGTGTTTCAGAATTCTTCCTACCAAATCTTTCCACCAAAGTTTTAATGAACCTTGCATAGAAAGAAGTATTTGCATTATTTAAAGAAAAGGACTCAAATATCCACCATGCATAGGCCTTACCTCCAAAATGCAGCGCTGCTACTCTGATGGCTTCATCTTCAAAAATTTGATGCTGCTGCAAAAAGGTGTCTAGCTCCTCCACCCAACTCCTGGATGAACAAGTAGGTGAAACATCAAAGGTAGATAGAATAAATCTGCCCACATTATTCTGCTTGCTCCTCCTCACCTTGATCTTGCAAAACTCTAGAAAAGTGATATGATCTCTAAAATTTTGAGTTTGAGATTCATACTCATGCAAGAAACCACTAAGAGTTCCCCTCTTAGGCATTCCTCCTTCTTCTCTCTCCCTCATGGCCAAACTGGGCATGTGACTACGCTGTGCATCATAGGGTGTGGATGCATGCTCACACTCTCCATAAGAAAATCTAGAGTTTGATTCAAATTCAAACCCTCTTGGAGATTCTTTACACATCTCCTCCCTCATCTTCTTGAGATCTACATGAATTCTCTGCAAAGTTTGAAATAGAAACTTTGGAAGTTTCTCCTCCTTTCTTCCTCCAAAGAATGGAGTCTTATTTTTCTTCATCTCTCCTTCTTCTTGTCTTCTGAATAGCATAGTGGCTGAGATCCATAGGCTGTGCCAAAAAGATGCTTTGATACCACTGCAATATCCCAAAATTGGGACTTTCTACAACAATAAGAATATCTTAAGATATTCTAAAGTTGGAGATCCAGCAATACATAAACATAAACTAGGAATAACAGTGAACAACATCATACCAAAATGTATGGAAACCATGGAGCCATTTTATTATGTAAATCAGCAGCAAACATGTACAATACAACTCAAATGATTAAGGCAAACAAGCCTCTCATGAATACATGTGAGAAAGATGGAATGATGCTCTATTATAGAATGCTCATGAACATGTACTACGCAGTCATAGAAGGTACACTGCTACTTGGGAATGTGAAATATCATACATCTGCATATAGATGGCTCATACAACATTGGGAGTGAATATTTATCCTCCCAAACACTATCTCAAGACAATCCTCGAAGGATTGGCTGAGATATGCAAAACTGCAAAATGCCGGAGTTGCAGGGTAGTAGCTGTAACTCAAGAACTGGAAATGGTTGGAGATGGTTGAAGATGCTACATTAGGTAAGTAGATCTCCTCCAATGGATCTTCCAAGTGAAAGGCTGATCCTAACACTGAAGATCTCACCCTTCGACAATCACTGCAATCCCTCACTGAAAATACCACTGAAAATAAAGCAGTCATTGAGGGATACTACGCTGTAGGTGCAAGAAAAAGTGTTGGCCAAGTGCCAAGATCTGCAATATGCTCCAAGGGCTTCCCAAATGATCTCTCAAAGGAAATAGAGCCTCCTCCTCTGAAAAACAAGTGCTGGAAGTGGTGTTGTGGACCCTCACTGCAACACCCGGCAACACAACCCAGTTCTAAACAGAAACTGCACTGTAGCTGAAGGAGGATGCTTGGCCTCAAGCCTGGATGTGAGGAAAATCAGTACACTCCTCCAAGAGGCTTCTCAAGAAAGGAGAAGGATTCCTAAACAGGGAATCCTTGTGCTAAAAAGCACTGCAACTCTGCTAAACACCAGGAGAATGCACAAAGTCTAAACAGACAATGAAATCAATAATCTAAATCATGAATAACAATGGCTGCCTTGCCCTCCTTTTAAACAAGTGAAAGCCTTCTCTCCATGGGTCCCACTCATTAGGGTTCCCTTCACCGAGTAACCCTCTTCCCATTCATACTGCGCTGTCTCTCAAAGTGTTCTCCACCTCTTATCTCAGTGCTGTTGACTTGGTCAAACTTGACCTTGTCTACATGCAAATGTCCTCTTTCACACATAAGGGTGTGAAATCCAACTCTTATGACTATCCCCTTTCACATTATGAGGAATTTTATTCATTTTTTTAATATGCATGGGCTTCCTTACCCATTTATTTAGCTGCTAGGTGATAAAAACAAAATTTAATATTCCATTTAGCTGTGTGCTAAAATGGGAATATTACATCAAGACAGAGATGGGGCAGTAGATTGCTTCCTTGCAAGCCAAATTACAACCGGAAACTCCACCTGAGGTACGAGCCCAGTGAGTTGCACTAGTTACAGAAGCCACAAATGCCATTACTTCTCAGATTGCTCAGGAAGCTGAATTTCTTGAAACATCTATGCAGCTATGGACCAAGGTGCAACGCGACCCTCTCCTGAGTGAAATCACCCAAGAGTTGCGCTAGAAGGAAGAAGCGTTTGAGCAGATGGAGGCTACAATGCCCACTCTGGTCCCCACTCAGCGCCTGGCCCGACTACGTACCATCCATGCACTTAGAGATGACCTGGAAGAGATCCACCACAAGAAGGTTCTAAGTGATCACCTCAAGCCATGGGTTGATGAAGCCCTCAAGCTGTCTCAGGAAGTGGATGTTTCAGTCAAACAGCTGAACCAGACCTTGGAAATTGTCACTGCTGCTACTGAAGGTCCAACTTCGTAGAAGTTGGTGGATATTGTGAAAAATGTTGTTGTGCAAAGCGAAGTAGTGCTGCCCCCTCTAGTTGATGCAATCAAGTAGCTTCAGGCGAAGATGCAAACCCCACGGCCACTATTACTCGAGACGAGTAACAAGATTGTGTTGGGGGCCTGTTGGAACGGGGTTCCCTAAGCTGCGTTTTTTATACAATTTTGTAATAATCGATCTTGCGTAGGGGTTTTGGGGAGGGTCAAGCCCCCAATGTTTTGTAATGGTTTAAAGGGTAAACCTACGTCCGCAAACCATGGTTTTCATACCATAGGATAGAAAAGGCTGCGATGATATAAATATATAGATAGTTGGGTCTAATAGGCAACGAAGAAGTAAAATTGATGCTAGGTGAAAATTGTTGAGATCTGTTTTGGGTTGTTTTGGGTAAGTTGCTGGCTGTGTGCACAAAGATCCTTAGTCCTGCTGTGTGCGGACCCCGCTGGTTGTGTGCGCGCGCTGTGTGCACTGAGATCCTTAGTCCTGTTGTGTGCGGACCCCGCTGGCTGTGTGCACGGGTTGTGTTTTGGGTTGTAATTGGGTTTTTGAATAATAATGAATGCAGAATATATTTGAAGTATCTTGTAATATCTAGACTGGTTGTGTTTATTATCGAAGTTCATCTGTGTTATTGATTCAAGCCGTGAATGTATCTGTGATCTATGAATTAGCTGTGATTATAAAGTTTTGTGATAGTAATTGTCGATGCACATGTGGATGCGAATGTATTGATTAGATCTATTAATGATAGTAACTTTGTTATGGTTACATGCTGATTATACTATTAAAATCCTGTGAATAGACTCATTCTTTGCAAACCTGATAGTTCTAACGTTGATCTGCCTTAATTACCTACTCTCTCCCAGGGTGTGGAAACCTGGTTGGAGCACCCTCCCATACAACTTCGGGTGAGACATTGGCCTTCGAAAGTAGGTCATTGCCGAAAGGGCCATTAGTATAGGGGTTTGTTGGAAAACCTTAACCTCCGAACCTGGGTCAGGACCCCTCAAGCCAACACCCCTCTTCCTACCCTACTTTATTTTTGTGCTAAAATTTCCATGTACATTCTCCTAAAAAAATGCTCAAACCATTTGTGCCCCTCTTCACCAAAACTGATAACAATGTACATTCATTTTTGATAATACCTTGAAGCATCTTCCTTGTTCTCTAAATCCACTAAAACCTCTATCTCTTAATTTATTTTTGTTTCCCTATCAAAAATTTCATTGGCCTTATCATACTTATCCCATGTTTCTTCCACTTTTTATTTTGAATTGTGAAACTATTTGTAGTTATGATAAGTTCTTCCTTTAAGAAAGCTCTTCTTACTATTGAATTATAGTAATTTTACTGACACTTTTTAAACCTCTAAATGATATGGCTTTTCTAATGAAGAAAAACTTTTCCAACTAATTTGATTTTGTATAGTAGGCTTTCAAATAAATTAACATACTTAAAAACTAGTTGAATAAGTTCCTTATTGTATCATGGACTGCTTATTTATGTATTGTATGGTTTTTTTAGTCACAATTTATCTTACAGATGATTAAATTTGTATAAATTTATAGATATAGATTTTGTTTTCTCTCGTAAAATAAAGTTGACCCTTCAATTTGGTAATTACTAGCTTGATTTTTCAAGAATCTCCCATTCTCTCAAATTCAAAAGGTTCACCATATCATTAAGCTCTAAGTAAGAATTCCCTCTAAAATATGCATTTATAAGTTTCCTTTATAAGAATTTAAACTTAATTTATATTATTATTTAGTTCAACAACCTTGCAAATTATTATAGAATATCTTCTTCGTCAATTTTACTCGATCTTCATCCTCTTCTCATTTTTTAGACACTCTCTTTGGCTTCTTTATTAAACTCTCCAAATATTCTAATTTTATTCCTAACACTTATTCTATTTTAATCACTTAAATACAGTTCATTCACTTCTCACAATCCCTTTTACTTGACATTGGATTTAAATAATTGAAATGTTTGGTAAATGAGATATATGAACAAAAATATAATACCATCCTTGTTAGAGTAGGGACTACTTTTATTTTGGGATTTATATAGGCTTTTGAAGAAATTGAAAATTGTTGCTAAGAAGAAGTAATTTTGAAAAAGGTATTGAAATGTTTCACTTGGTAAATATGACTTGTTGGGAAACCAATCAAAACTTCAAACCTATATTCACTAGTAAAATTTTGGGGTTAAATCTAACAATAGTTCACCTTTATCACACACCCTTTAATCTTATGCCCAAACAATTTAAAGTTTTTTCATTTCTTAAACATGTGTTGGGGGCAGAGTGAAGAGATATTATTGATTGTGGGAATAGATTACTTGGTAAGTAGGTATATATTAACAATTTGCTTTCCAATTTCCCTAATTTATTATTAACACCTATCCTTTTTAAATCATTTTTATCTTTTCTTATGTTCTCACAATCTCTTATAGTTGGCATTGGATTTCAATTCAATTTTTTTGTGAATGAGATGTAGGAACAAAAATATATCTTAATATTCATTGAATAAATCCCTTTTAGTTTAGGACTTATATAGGAAGAAATTTAAGAGCTTCAATATTGAGCTCCTAAAAAGAAAGAAAAAGTTGTGTATATTTTTAAGTTTTACATGATGTTTTTTTGAAAAATTAGTTTGAAGTGATTCCAAGGGAATATTTAAGCATATATATCAATATTGGGTTCTAAAATTCCTCCCAAACAAAATAAATCTACACCCATTACGCCGTCAGAAAGCTCTACTATGATGCATGAAGAGGAAGAATTGCAACATGATATATCAAAATTATGGGACCAAGTGCAACAAATTTCACTCTCTCTAAGAGAAACCCAAGATGAAATGAAAGGGGACATGAATAGCATAAAAAGGGACATGGAGAGTTTAAAAGCATGCATGCAATCTAAGATGGATGCCTTGAAAGTAGACATGGAATTTTTGAAGTAAGGTTTGACAAAGTTGTTACAAGAAATGCTTACTAGTAGTCACAAGGTACTCCACGTAAATCAGGACGAGGAAAAAAAGAATAAGAATTATTATTTTCAAGGATCCAACATTGGGTTTAAGAACCACCACATTCCAAAGATCAATATGAGGAAATTTTATGGAAAGGATCTAGTAACATGGATACTACAGATGGAGCAATATTTTGATCTCCATGATGTGCAACACACACAAAAGGTATGCATTGCAACTTTATATCTAGAACCAAAATAGTTTTCATGGTATTGATGGCTTTTTTCTTGTAATCCACTTATCACTTGGTCAATTTTTACGAAAGAAATGATAGCACATTATGAGGATACAAAGGGAAACACCTTATTTAGCCAATTGATAAATCTAAAAAAAAAGGGTTCAATGGTGAAGCACATTGAGGACATCCAAAAATTGAAGATCAGGGTAATGTGTATTCCAGAGGATCATAGGATTGATGTATTCATAGGGAATTTGAAGGATAATATCCAACAAGAGGTTCACCTTTGAGAACCTGATTCATTGGAGAATTCACTCAGGTTGGAAAGAAAAGTTGAAAGAAAAATTACGACAACAAGGAAGTATACCACTCACAACTATAAATATGGAAGTGCAGTTTATCCTAGCCTTCCAAAACCTACAAGGTTGACACCACAATAATTGGAGGAAAAAAGAGAAAAAGGTATTTCAGTTGTGATAGAAAGTACAGAAAAGGTCATAAGTGTGCTGAGAAGAAATTATTATACATAGATTGTTAATAGGAGGAATAAAAGTAACATGAAACATCAAAAGAGGAGGATATACAACAGAAACCGACCCCTGAGAAAGAAGAAATGAATCTAACCATATGTTGCAATACATTGGTAGGAATTACCACTCCTCAAACACTCAATATAAAAGGATATATCAAGAAGAAAAAGTTAATAATGTTGATTGATTCAGCTAGTACTCATAATTTTATTCATTTAATCTAGCCAAGAAATTGAATTGCTTCCTATATCCAACACCAAAATGTCAAGTGATGGTTAAAAATGGAGTAACTATAAATTTCTCTAGAAAGTGCCATAATATAAAGATAACCATGGGGGAATATGTATTGAATATTCTAATGCTTTCAATTCGAATTGGTGGTGTTGATGTTGTATTAGGAGTCTAATGGTTATAGTCTTTGTGGACAATAGCTTTTAATATTCATGAACTTTTCTTGAATTTTTTTTGCAAATGAAAGGAAGTAGAATTAAGGGGTATTACAAAGAAACCAGGAAATACAATCAACTCTAATGGCATGATAAAATATTTGAAGAAATAAAAACGGGGTGTAATTTCAAAATTATGCTCATTAGAGGTTCAAAAATCAAAGTCATTTGTTTCTCTAGATCTCCAAAAAGTCCTAGACAATCATTCCAAGGTATTTAAGACTACCAAAGACCTCCCACCTATTCATGATCATGATCATTCTATTCATTTGATTCCAGGAAGTGTTCCTTAAAACATCAGTCCTTACAGATATTTGTATGCCCAAAAGAGTGAAATTGAATGTATGGTTGAAGAAATGTTAGAGGCTGGTATAATTCGACCTAGTCAAAGTTCTTTCTTTTCTCTAGTAGTATTGGTGAAAAATAAGGATGGATTATGGCATATGTGTCCACAATATAGGGAGCTCAACAAGATAACTATTGAAGATAAATTTCCCATTCATGTCATTGAAGAATAGTTGGATGAATTGCATGGAAAAATTTTCTTCACCATGTTGGATCTTCATTCAGGATATCATCAAATTAGAATTAATACTGAAGATATTCCAAAAGGAACATTCATAACTCATGAGGGTCATTATGAATTTTTGGGCGTGCCTTTTTTCCTTACAAATGCACCTTTGACATTTCAAGGTTTGATAAATTCCATTTCCAAACCCTTCCTTAGAAAATTTGTGTCAATATTTTTTGATGATATACTAATATACAATAAGTATTGGAAGGATCATGTTCAACATCTTGACAGGGTGCTCAAACTATTGGAGGAAAAATTAGATGTAAAAACCTCCAAACGTTTCTTTGGAGTAAATGAGGTGGAATAATTGGGTCGTATTGTATCTCATGAGGGTGTTAAGGTAGATCCTAAGAAAATTAAATCCATTAAGGAATGAAAAATCCCCACAACCATAAATTATCTTCGAGGATTTCTCAGGTTGACAAGTTATTATCTCAAGTTTGTTAAGAATTATGGGAGAATAACAACACCTCTAACACCATTACTAAAGAAAGATGAATTTTCTTGGACTCCAGAAGCAACTAAGGCCTTTGAACATCTTAAAGAGGAAATGTGCCAAGCACTAGGCTTAGCTACACTTGACCTCAAAAATACCTTTATTGTGGAATGTGATGCCCCCAAGAAATGAAATTTGTGTTTTTTTAATGCAAGAAGGAAGACACATTTATTTTGAAAGTTGTCCAATCAAAGGAAAGTATTTACACAAACCTATTTATGAGAATAAAATTTTGGCAATATTACATGCACTAAAGCAATGAAGACCTTACCTAATGGGAAGAAGCTTCAAGGTAAAAAAATATCATGATAGTCTTGAATACTTTTTGGAATAAATATTTTCTTCAGAAGAGTAGAGAAAATGTTTCACAGAGATGTGGGGTTATGAATTTTAAATCATCTACAAAAAAAAGAAAGAAAAATGTTGCTGTAGATGCAGTCTCAAGAAAGGATGAGGATGTGGAAGCATTGATTTCTGCCATTTCTATTATCCAACCTCATTGGAAAACCAAAGAAAGGGATGAATGGAAGAATGATGAAGAGGTGTGGACACTCATTCAAAATATGCAGCAAGATCCCAATACATATGATACATTTACTTGGAAAACTTACTCATTATGGTACACAGATCGGTTATTTCTTTGTCATAATTCCCAACTAAAGAAAAAAATTATTTTGGAACTACACACCTCTCCCTTAAGAGGGCAGTCAGGATTTTTAAAAACTTACCACAATGTCAAGAAGGAATTTTTTGGGATGGCCTTAAATCTGATATTCTGAAGTTTGTGGCAGAATGTTTGGTTTTCCAATAAAATAAAGTTGAGACAATTAAGACCGCAAGTCTGTTACAACCTTTAGCCATTCCAAGTCGGGGATGGGAGGAGGTCTCAATGGAATTTATCATGGATTTACCCAAGTCTAAAGGAAAGAGTATTATAATGGTGGTAGTCGATACACTTACCAAGTATGCACACTTTTGTTCATTATCTTATCCTTTTAAAGCCAATACAATTGCTATTGAATTTATGGAAACAATTAAAAAGCTACATGGAAAACCAAATATTGGTGTAAGTGATAGAGATCCCATTTTCACTAGAATTTTGTGGATGAAATTATTTTCTCGTCTTAGTACTCAATTAGCTCATAGGTCATCTTATCATCCTCAATCTGATGGGAAAACTGAGATAGTGAACAAATGTTTGGAAGGATATATGTATTGCTTTTTATCTAATAAATAAACACAATGGGTCAGGTGGCTACCTCTAGTTGAATGGTAGTATAACACTTCATTCCATACTATAGCAAAAATGACCCCATTTATGGCACTTTATGGATATCATCCACCATCCATAACATCAAATTTAAGAGAAAACTCTAAGGTTCAAGCAGTGGAAGATAACATCGAGCATCAAAAATAAGTTCTCCAACTCTTAAATGATTACCTCACTCTTACGCAAAATCGAATGAAACAACATGAATATTAGCATCACAGTGAAATAAGTTTTATGTAGGAAACTTGGTATTGTTACGGCTACAACCATACAAAAAACTGTCCCTCAAGAAAGTTAAGAAGGATAATAAATTATAACCCAAGTACTATGGTCCTTACAAGGTTGCAAAAGATTGGTACTATGACATACAAATTGGAGCTTCCTCCCTCTTCCCGAGTTCACCTATTTTTCCATGTTTCATGCTTAAAGAAGGTTATTGGTGACAATCTCCCTGTTCAAACAATGTTGCCAAAACTCAACGAAGAAGGAAAAATCATATTTGAGCCTGAATCAGTCATGTAAGCAAGAACCCTAAAACTACGAATCAGAGTATCTCATTAAGTGGAAGAACTTACACGTTGAAGACTCCACGTGGGAGGATGAGAATTTTATACAGAAACATTTAGAACTACTCAAGCATTGAGGAAAACAGTTTTTTCAAGAGAGGGGCCTGTTAGGTCTCTATAATACTAGTATATTTCCCTTATTGGTATTGTTAGTGTATGTCCATATTGTTATTGTTGTGCGCATGTATCCCCCATGTTTTTATTATTGTTCCCCATAGAATCCCACTATTGTTATTGTTGTGCCCTTACATTATTATTGTTTTGTAGGATTTGAGTATATTGTTACCCCTAAGACTCCTATATATATCAAGGAGGCCTTATCATTTGTATCATCCAATAATTTTTCATTTATTTAATGTAAAGGAGGTTTCCTCCTCAAAGAGGATAATTTTGAAGTCTTTGATCTATATTTTTTGTGATCTGGTTGCATAACATTAGCCATTTATAGAAATATAACTGACCATACATTATAACTCTATAATACATATTTCAAATGACAAATTTTAAACATGTCAATTATAATATATCATTAAAATTTATGTATAATTAATTAATGTGTTTTTTCCAACATAACTTATTTAACATTTAAACTTAACCATATATAGAAATATATTTAACCACACATTATAACTATATAATACATATTTCAAATGAAAATTTTTAAACACTTAAATTATAATATATCATTAAAATTTATATATAAATCAATTAATTTTCATTGTTAACATAGGATCATATTTAAAACGTAAAATGAAAATTTTTAAGTGTGCAAATATTTTACAAATTGCATACCTTCAACTAGTTTCAAATTTCTTATCCTTTACATTAGGGTTCGTCTATTGTGTGTTCTAAATTGTGGCATCGCTTGAAGTTAAATAATGATTTATGCATATTAAGATATTTTTTTACTTATTTAACTAAATAAGGTTGCGTAATTTAATTTAGTTTGTAATGGAAAAATAATGTTTCCCAAAGCATTAATTTTTCATCGCCTTGTATTATGCTCACATATAGCATAATTTGGAAAAGTAATAATCCCATTATGCACACATCTTATATTTTCTTGCAAGGAACACACATCACATATTGTAATTAGGAGAATTGTATTAAAGGATCATGAACAACATATCCACATACTTGCAATTCAAACAATTTGCATGTGCACAAGATTCACCTTGCACATACCATCACTACTAACCACTTTTATTTACTAACCATTTCAAGTAGAGTAATTGAAGATTATATTTTACTTTGAAATTTTTCACACAAACATATGCTGACATATTATAATTAGGAAATAAGTAAGTGGCCCATCATCCACACATCATTTCTTTTCTTGTAAGGAACAAACATAACATAGTGTAATTAGGGGGATTGTATTAAAGGATCTTGAACCATGATATCCACACAATTGTAATTCAAAAAATTGAATGTGCACTAGATTTACCTTACACACACCATCACTACTAACCAATTTACTTTACTAACCATTACAGGTAGAATAATTGCTTATATTTTACTTCGAAATAGGAAAGAAGTAAGTGGCCCATCATCCACACACCATTTCGTTTCCTTCAAGCAAAAAACATCACATAGTTTAATTAAGGGAATTGTAAAGGATCACCACATATCCACATCAATTCACACTTTGTATGCTCATAATTTGACTTGTACACACATTCACTCCACACAATAAGCTCACTTAAATTGTGTATAAAGGTTATACTCTTTCAAGACTCTTTGTACCTAATTTAATCGAGCTTTTATATTTTGTTACACACCCGAAGTGAAGAAAATCATTTTTAAAAACAAACTTAACCTGAACACACTAAATTCCCCATAGGTCCACAAGATAATTTATAGTTCATGTTAGGACCATGGCGATAAGAAACAATTAATCTATCATGGTGGTTGTTCATATTCAAACATAGAAATTTGTATTTTAGGAAGCTTAAAATCATGCATCATCTAGTGACAATTATGGCACATGCAAAGAAACCCATGAAAGGGGTAAGGCCTAGTTAGCAGATTATCATGGACCTTTATGATGTCTCCTAACATGTTGTAGGGATTTTGGGTAAAAAAATTATAACTTGAAGCTGATATTCATCCATTCCCACATGACATAGCTAACTTAGTGGCCAAATCTTAGGGAATCGTTCCCTATAGTTTGAGGTGCGGGAGCGCTTAGATGTGATGTGATATTGGTCAGGCTATTTGAACTGTCGCCAACTATTCCAGGATGTAGCCCTATTACGTTTGGTAATTAGAACTCTCGCCATACCTTGGTTATTTTTTTAGTTGCTGGAAGCATGGATAGTGACATTTATGACGTGGTCCTAATACCCTTTTATAAAATATTGACAAGGACCAGTTACTACTTGAGCAGAAGGACGTTAGGTATTTTTAGGCATTTTTCCCATATGAAAAACCTAATATAAACCTTTTTTGTTGATTTTTTCATACATTAGAATTAAAGAGAAAATTAACCATTTAATTTTCTCTTTGTATTAGGTATGTGATTCATTTGGATTTCCTAAATAAAATGCATGTGTTCGAGTGTGCTTACAAATGCAACACTCTCAAGTGTTGTTGATTTCTTTCCTTTCTTGCCAACTGATTTGTTTCTCAGAATAGAATGTGTGTCCTTAGTTACATGTTTCATAGGGATTATATCATCTTTAGGTGTCTCAAACATACAATTCACATCATCATGAAAATTCTTTTACCTTTCATACATGATGAATGCCTTTACATTTCATCATATTCTAAATCATCCATTTTGTTGAAATCAAGATCGATACCTTTACTGACCTGCTCTCTTCTTCGACCCATCTTTCGTTGAGTTCAAAACCCTATTATTTTAATAAAATGAAAACCATTGGTCCATGTGAACTTCTGCTACCTAGTTGCAAAATATCAACCTGTTTTTCATTTAACTTTTCCCTAGGGTTTGTGACTAGAACTGTATGGTTTCCAAACTGATTTGTATTTCTTGAGGATGGATTATTTTAACTTTCATCATATTTTGAATCACCCTTTTTCTAGAAAAAGGTATTGATACCTTTAATGGTACACACTTCTTCAACCCATATTTCCATGAGCTTGAAACCCTTTTCTTTTCAAGTCGACTTAAAACCCTTGGTCCATGTCAACTTCTTCTACCTAGTTGCCAAATGTCAACTTGTTTTTCATTTAACTTTTCCCTAGTGTTTGTGACTAGAACCCTAGGGTTTCCAAATTTATTTTTATGGATTGAGGAGGAATGTTTTTACCTTTCATCATATTCTGAATCACCTTTTTTTTTGCAGTACCAATACTTTTACTATTGTGCTCTTCTTCAATACATATTTTCCTAAGCTCAAAACCCTTTTCTTTTCATGTTTCAACTTAGAACCCTTGGTCCATTACAACGTTTTCTACCTAACTACCAAGTCTCAACTTGTTTTTCATTTAAATTTTCCATACGGTTTGTCACTAGAACCCTAGGGCTTCCAAATTGATTTTTATTTACTGAGGAGGAATGGTTTTACCTTCTATCATGTTATGAATCACCCTTTTTGTTGACACAAGGACTAATAATTTTATGTGTTAGCTATTCTCGAACCTGTCTTTCCTTGAGTTTGAAACCCTTTTCATTTTGTGTTTCAACTTAGAACCCCTTGTCCATGTCAACTTCTGCTACCTAGATGCCTACTATCAAATCATATCACCACCTTCCATATACAGTGATTTCTTAAATAAGCATGTGTATCTATATCTACTATTGACTTGTATTATGATGATGATTCAATTTACTTAAAACTATATTTTATATTCCACTATCTAGGGATGGAAATTGATCCTCCACATGAAGGATAATATGTGTCTCATCAAGCTAATAAATCAAATTATTATCAAGATGTGTCTTATGGACCAGATTAACCTTTAGAGGAACATGTTCCCTATCAAGCTGATTAATTGTCACTAGGGGAACAATATTTTCCACATCAAGCTAAGCGAGGAATAATATTTTTCCTATAAATTTGATCAATCACCATAAGAATGAATTATTTCCTCTTTTTGTGACAGGATAACAAGGATCCAGTTGTGGTTTGGAAAGGTGTGGACCATTTGCAGAAAATTTGGATGCAATCACAATAGAGGACCTTAGGGAACCTATTCCTACTCGTATTGCTAGAGACAATGTCCATAACATCATTCGAAATATTTTTAGAAACATTTATTTGTTGCACAAGCTCAGATACTACATGGGTGGATCAAACATAAGAAACTAAAACATTCCACAAATATTTTGGGTATCCAAGATGCTAAAAGCAAGAAGACACATATGAATGTCACTAAAAATATATCAAAGGAATTCACTATGTTTGGAAAATCAAGAAAACCCAATGTTCGAATTGCACAGGGAAATTACAACTGCTATTTTTTCAGCAAGTACATCAAGAAAAATGAAACTCTAGATGCTTTGGATAGTCTACGACGTCAGCTGAGGCATTCCTATGACCACCTACGAGCACTGGAAATCTAGGTAGAACACATATACTACCATGTCCACAACTGTGCAGGTTTCTTTGTAGGGCCACCAATAGCCCCCATATTCCTCCTCCATGAAACTTTGTGTTTACTTGTTTTTTGTCAGTTTTGTGCTGGAAATAACCATTGGCACCATTTGCCTTGGCCTGCACTCATGACCATTGTTTCTCTTTTTTTAGATTGGGTTGCTCAGATGTAACACAACTATGTTGTTCTCCGATGTAAATTTTGAATTGATAATATAAATATGCTTTTGACTGATCCAAAAAAAAGTACATCAAGACAAAAATAATTGGCAACAATGTCAAAATTGCTCCATGTCTCGCTAAAAAAATTGCACAAGAATGCCAAATTCAGGGTTTGAGTAAATGAAAATGATGAATCTTCTTTTTGGGCTTTTATTTCCAGGAAACCTTACCAAGGCAAACTTACAACAAGAATCATATTACTTGTGGTAGAGTTTTTGGAGATCCATTCCCGTGTTATTCCAGATAGAAAGCAAGTCGTGAAACATCACATAGATAAAGGTGAGTATGCGGAACACGCTAAGAACGTTGTAGAAATGAACGAAGTTACATTTTTTAAGGAATTTGAGAAAAGAAATAACCATCTGAAGATATCTATAAGGATGTTTCAGAAATTGAAACCATGTTTTATTAGCCCTAATACAGTCTATTACATTTTTTGTTGCTAATATCATGCTGAATTGTAGCTTCATTATGACAATTTTCAGGAATTTTACAAGAATAGTTATCATGAAGACCCTCCTCCTCCTACAATGCATGATTTTGTTTCATAAATATTATGTAGAAGGGATCCAAAAGAGTTTTCTTACAAGAAAATATGTATAGGTGGGAGAAGATGCAATGAATGTGGTGATTTGACATTTTTCCATAGGAACTTTCTTATTGATCCCAACTAGTCTGCGATGTCATATGTCACCATCACATGGAATTATTATGAGTATGTGATGAGAAATCAACCATATTATTCAACTTTAGCACCTAAGAGGATCATCTATGTTGAGGATTTGATTCCTATTTAATAATTCATGGGGGTGTTTCAAACCCATATCTATAAATATATCAAACACTTTCATAGGTGAGGTGGCAAAATTATGAATTTGAGCATTCTCGTGAAGTATTTAAGCTAGGAATAATCTTATTAGTGGTGAAATTTACTTATAATTACACATTTTCTCCTAAGTAAAAGATCCAAAATGAGTATTATCACTTAGACCAAGTGTCCATATGCATACATGTTCTGTACATACATGCACAATTGAATCTTGATGGTAGGAATAACACTGATGATCCATGTGATGTGATTAAGGAGTATCATGTATAAATTAGTGATGATTGTGAGCATGACACATTATTTGTGTGAAATTTATTTCAACTAATTTATGAATCATTCAAAAATATTTTCTAGGAAGCATTCAATATGGTTAGATGATTGTGCATGATTGTTCAAGTCAACATGTAGTTTTTATTGTTTGAGTTGACTACACAAGATGAAAGAAATTCAACATACTTGTACCTTACTTGAAATATGACATGGAAAGGGTGAGCATTATGGTGTAGGTGCTTGTGTGAAGCGAGCACTTAGGAGGTACCAAATGAGTCATGATTCAATCTGACTCAAATCATCACTAGAGGTGGTCAACTAGTGTAGATTCCGTTTAGGACATGAAGGTCACGAATCTATTAGGCATGTGTGTAGGTTCCTCTATAACGTTAAAATTGGAGATGTGAATAGATCCATTCCTTGTTATGTTAATACTATAGAAGGAAGAAGGGAATTACACTAAGTGTGGAGCAAAGACATGGGGGAAATATTTTCCATTGAGATAGGAAAACTCACCTGTTTTTTTGAGTTTTGCATTGGTGTTGATGGATGTAAAATTGATCACTGTGAAAAACACGGGTACGAGAATGGATGGAAATATGTCCCTCTTAATCCAAAGGGACCTCATCCAATTCCAACATGGCAAGAGAGGCATGATGAAGAGGCCATTCTTTCACTTGATCCGGATTGAGACTTTGATATTTTAAGGGAAGGTATGTGGCCCATCTATCATTAACAGTTTCATCTTTAAATTGAAAGATTGAATGTATTTAACTAATACATATTTTGTATTTTGGTTGTAGGAGATGTTTGTTGTCATTTTCCCCACGAGATATTAAGATAATGTGGCCTCCTATTTGATGTGATGCACATAGGTGAAAAGTAGGTTGGTGAGATCATATGAAGATGGAAAATTCACATACCAAATTGGTGACATGGTTGTGATCGACCATTTTCTTGAAAATATTAAAAAATAGGTTGATCACATCATTTATAGATATTTTATTCTTGAATATATATTGTCAATAAACTCATCTAGTCATAGAAGCTTAGTTAAATCTCATAGAAGTAAAAAAAAACAAAGGTGAACAAAGGAGATGGAAGATGAAAAAATCATACCATGAACATATAATGGAGACTTTCACTCATATGAGCTATTGGCTAGATGAGTAGATGATGCAAATTGGAAAAAGACTTATAGGGCTACCACAAGATGAAATTTCAGACCTTGCAAATCCAAAATTACAGATATACAACATATTCAATATCGAGCTCCTAAAAAGAAAGAAAAACGTGTGTATTTTTTAAAATTTTACATCACTTTTTTTTGTGTTCCAATTCCTTGTCGAAATCGGAAACACATGAACTATTGCGCTCCCATATTATTTTTCCATGAGCAGTAGGATTAATACAATATTCATCCTGCACAGTGATCTTATATATCTAATCAATATCAACATCACCATATTCATGTTGGACAGATTCTGTATAGTGCGCACCTTCAGATGGGTCCAAATACACAATGAACCTAATAAAATTATTTTCAAATACCATATGTCTATTTTTCAAATTGATTATAGTGTCCATGTCATAAGCCCAATAAAACCCAAGAAACGAAGGATACAGATTGCTATCATCAACAATCTCAATAACTTCAAAATCATAAAATACACTTGTGCCATCAATATCTACCATGATGCGATGAAGTCGGCCCATAAGAATTATTTTATATTGATTTTCCATTGTTAGTTGAATTGACGACCATTTTCACTTAGGTCTCCCCATCCGTTCCCATGTCTATTTTTGAAAAACATTGGCATTTGATCTAAGATCAAGGATTACATGGTTCATTTCATAATCACTGATCTGCGTATTTAGCTACATTTCTTTGCCAATTATTTTCTTATGTTTGTAGACCTTATGCACTACACATTGTTCTGGTTGTTGGTCTTCTTTACCAGCGCATTTGTCAATAATCTCCTGAAATCCCTCCACAAATTTCTGATCTCTGAGAAACTTCATACATGAATACAAGAAAGATGTCATAATGGATGGATCAAATTCCTGGTATTTAGTAATCGCCTTGGGTTTATTCTTCAGCGGCATCAGTTATCTTTGCGTTGTTGATTTCAAAGCTCCAGGGCTCATAAAATTCTTCTTCGCATCCATGAAGGTTTTTGTTTCGCGTTGTATATCGAACCCATTATTCTTTTCTCAATCTTTTGGGACCCATGCTGTAGGTTTTAACCCTGTATAGAAATTATATGCAAACGAATATTAACGACAGAGAATAAACAATAGCGAGAGCATAAAAAATAAAATAGATATACACATAGATTTTCCCCTGGATCCCAAGTCAGGACTACCAGTTTGATTTTTCATTATATTCCTTTTAGTGTTACAACACATATAAGACATGTTGAAGCATACATAAACCCCAATCCATTAACCCTGGATTAGAACATAACCATAGTTCCCTTGACCAGATCTACAAAATACCAGGGGCTGAAAACCATCATGCCCCAAAACCATGTGCAAACCCATGCACAAAACCATGGGCGGGTTTGCCCACTAAAAAGTAGGGTCCAATTTTTTCTTTCCTGGGGTGCTGCCCTAGACCCCGAACAGGGGGGGTTGCCGCCCACCCTATGACCCCCATGCTGCGCCCGACACAAAGTACAGGGGGGGCTATCACCGCACCCCCCGCGTGCAACTAATTGTAGAAATAATATAACACATACCCAACACATGTATCCTCCATATGTTTCTTTCCTTCCACTTTATTGTCTCTCGTATTTATACCACTTTGTGTCACTATCTTGACATTTAGATCCTCTTTTTGAGATTCAGCTCTCATCATTTGTATGTGCCGGGTAGGCTGATGATTTCGGTTTTCCTGCATTTTAGAAAATAATGTAGGACAATCCTCTATTTCATGATCAAATACATGAAAATACCTACAAGATACAGCAATGAGATTCAAACAATATCTGGTGAAATGTCCAAGTTGACCACAATTATAACATATGATTTGTCCACGACCTTGCCCAGCGCCTCCTCCTCGGCCTTGGAAACCTCTACGCATTGTTAGCGAACCTCGATATTCATGACCTTAAAATTGTACACAGTATGCTCCAGGACTCTATATCATTAGATCGTAACTTCAAAAATGCTTGTCATCATGTCCGATCGAACTACAGAAATTACAGAATAATTGCTTTGGCAAACAAATGTACTTCTACATCAAATGACAGTAGTCTGTGGAGTGTTTCCTTACAACTTCGCATAATGTACACCAAAAATTTAGTCCCACATTTGGTCCAGTGCTTGGCCCAGGCCTCAATGGACTTGGCATCCCAGTGCCCAAGTAATCTGTAAAACAAGACACTAATCCTTATGGTGACCCTCCGTTTTTCACTTTATGCACCAAACTTCTGGGCGAACTTATTTTCCCTTCTTCAAATATTGAAATTCCATGTGTAAGCTTTCCAATTGGGTTTGAATCTAAGGAAACCCTATGTTAGTATCTGCTACTCGCGAAGCTTCTAACTTCATCGAAATCTCCAATTCTTAAGCTTGGGTTGTGACCTTTTGCTGCGATAATGGGAATTTAAGATGAGGTAACAATGCATTGATAAACCATTCCTTGTGCTACTCGTCAGGGATCTCGAAGCTAACTTGACTTAGTAGTGTCTTAAACCTTTGATGGACTTCCCACACTGTTTCAATGGCTAATTACTTGATCTCTTTGATCTTTATAATACATTGGGAATATGACTTCGGCTTGTTAAATTTCACATTCAACACAACCTTAGTCTGTGCCAACGTAGCATTTTGGTTCATTGAGGTGTATTTCATATACTAGGACAATGCTTTGTTCTGCAGTGTTGTGACCAGCTGTGTTTTCTTCATATTTTCATCAGTGATGTTCTTTGATCTCCATATCACTTTTGAAACAAAAAAGAACTGCTCGGTATCATCGGATGCTTTGAAATAGACATCTTAGGTGAGTGAGCCATGGTGAACGGGGGAGGTGGAGTTGGAGGTGGAGGAACATAATAGGGATGGGTTGTGATGGGAGTGGAAGGTTGCAGAATTCCTGAAGCGCCCCGATGATCTTCAAATTTTACCAACGCATGTCTAGGGGTAGCAGGGTGGCTTTCTCCTTCTTCGCTTTCAGACCCAAACAATTGAATGTACTCAGACTCAACATAATTAGCATGATCTACCCTAAATATCTTACCTCTTCACATAGTTCCGATTTTATTTCCTCTGAACATGAATATAATTTCATTCGTAGTACACCCTTTTCACACAATAGAATCTTAATCGAAAGCTTCAATGAATTCAAGTACTTACCTCATGGGCATTTGAAAAATTTGCGTTCAACTTCGCTATAGGATACAGATGTATCGATCGCGAACTTAGTAATAAATCCTTCAAGGATACTATCAATCCAATAATCAACAACCCTTGCGATCTCGTTATCATTCCTCTTCAGTTGCTTGATCAACTCTAGAGTCCACGCAGTAGGCCTATTGTTGAAATGGGTCATTTGCTCAGCTAGTCTTGATAACCACTCGCACAACTCGCTAGGAAATGATGAGAAAAAAATCTTGCGTTGATCTATAAATATATACATCTGCAACCACTTTTCAGTAGATATGAATGGATTTCTATTTTCTTGTGCGGTAAATTGACGTTCTTTTATATCTTCCTAGTCTTGAATCTCTTTATTAGATGGATGCTACATCCACATATCGCTTAGTTAGATCCTGGTCCCAGCAATGGAACCATTTTTTGGCTTGATGGGGCCTAGACCCAGGTTTAGATATGGTTGCATGAACCAATAAAACCTGCTATTACCGGCCCTGTTGGCAACGATCTGCTAAATAGACTAAAATCTCACCCGAGGAAATATAGGGGGATGCTACAACTAGGTTTCTGTATCTAGAGGGACAATGGAGTATGCCTTAGTGCTTATCTTCCTTTCAATACTTGACAGAGCTTCGCAAAACAAATATACTAATTGTATAGTCACAGTTCAACACTTCTATGGAAATAACTTGCAGACTGTTTGATCTTACTTTAACAAGCATAAAACAACATAACTAACCATAATGATGAATTCGTGATGCAATTATAGGTAAAAAAACACAGAGAACATAAATTGAAAGTAAAGGAAACACATAAACTCAAACACAGATATGTCTTCAAGAGTCTTTCATTAATGCTCAGATCTTCTCAATACAATTAGCTCCACCCTGCGCACTCAACTGTAGGGGTTTACACACTTAACTGCAGACTTCCTAAGGTCGAACTCAACTACCTGAGCCTTTTATCTAACCCAAACCATAGGACACAGACTCAAAATAATCTTACATCCAAATGAATTCTATCATAAAGTATCAAGTATATCATCAAGACTATCCTAGACTCCTTATATAGTCTTTACATTTACAATACCATGGTTTGAAAACCATGTGAAGATATCAATGTATACAAAATATTCTCAATCTTTTTCAAAATAAGGGGCTTTTACCCACCCCCAAATCCCCTAAGACTCTAACTTAACTTTGTGCCGTGCTCTCCACTCTTCGATATACGAAGTCTTTCTCAAAATATTTCATTCGAGGGGTACTCTGTCCAACATAGACCCATGAAGAAGAAAAAATCTCCAATAATGGACATTTCAACTTCTATTTGCATGCATTTTGAAAATTGATGCCCCAATTTTTCCACGCCATTGCCAAATATTATTTCATCCACATACACAAATATTATTAGTAGATGTTCATCTTCAGACTTTACATATAGGTTACTATCAGTCATGCCTTTCATAAATCCTTGTTGCTGAAGGTATTAATCCGGCCTTTCATACCAAACTCTAGGAGCTTGTTTCAGTCCATATAGATCCTTCTTTAGTTTGCATATTGGTTGCTCAATGTAAACTTATTCTTCCAATTGTCCATTAAGAAATGCAGATTTCACATCCATCTGATACATCTTGATGTTTTTATGGGAGGAAAGAGCAATAAATATCTTGATAGATTCTAGTCATGCTACTAGTGAAAAGGTTTCTTCAAAATATACCCCTTCTATTTGGGCATACCCTTTGCAGACCAAACACGCTTTGTTCTTGATCACTTGACCCTGCTCATTTAGTTTTTTTTTGAAAACCCATTTGGTTCCAATAATAGTTTTCACTCTAGGCCTTGGAACAAGCTTCCAAGTGTGATTCTTCTCAATCTGATCAAGTTCTTCATTCACAGCTTTCACCCAGAACTTGTCTTTAATTGCTTAGCTGAGATTCTTGGGCTTTATCTGTGATAACAAAGCTAGACTTGCATAACTTGTATTGCAAACAATGTTTCTCCTAGTTTGGATACCATGTCTTTTATCTCCAAGTATCTTACTCTCAGGATGTTCTTTCTATACATACTTGGAAGGTGTCTTTGGCCTTGGAGTTGTTCCTGCTTCTTGACCTTCAATATCTGAATCAACTTCTTCCAGTTCCGAGGTCCTCATATCAGAAATATCTTCATTATATGAGGTCATATTTCTCTTACAAGACTCATATTATGATCCTATTTCATCCACAATCACATAAACGTAGTCCTCAATATTCTTTGTCTACTTGTTGTAAGAATTATATCCTTTAATTTGGTCATAGTACCCAAGCAATATTCCTTCATCAACGCAAGAGTCAAACTTTCTAGGATTATTATCATTTCTTCTGATGAAGCACTTGCTTCCAAACACCTCAAGATGTTTAACCGATGCAGGTCTTCCATTCCACAACTCATAGGGATTTTTATTACTATTAGGCCATAGTTGAGTTCTGTTTGACAGATACACTACTGATTGTGTCACTTCTCCCCATAAGATGTGAGATACACCTACTTCATCCAACATTTCTCTGGCCATTTCTTGAATCATCATGTTCGTCCTCTCCACTACTCCATTTTATGGTGGAGTTATGGCCAATGAGTACTTCCTTTTTAGTCCATGCACTTCACATAATTGTTCAAACTCTCACGAGGTGTACTCTTCTCCTCTGTATAATCTTAATAATTTTATCTTTAAGTATTTATCATTTTACACTTGAGCCTTAAAATTTTTGAAATGCTTGAATGATTCTAATTTTTCTTTTAGGAGAACAATCCAAGTGGCCGTGGTGAAATCATCAATGAGCAACATGAATTACATTTCCATTTTTCAGGTTTTTTCTCTAGTTGGGCCAGAAATGCCTGTGTGAATGAGCTCCAGAGGTCTATATGAGGAAAACTCTTTTGACTTGAAATGAGTCCTATTATGTTTTCCAAACTAACATGACTTGCAGATTGAGTTATCAGGCATTAACAGTCTTGGTAATCATTTCACTACTTCCATCTTGATGAATTTTACCAAACTTATTCCCAAACCTCTTATGCCACAACCCTGCTTCACTTGTTTTTCTTAAATAAAACTTAACCCTGGAATCGTCAAACACATATACATTATCATGGGTTATGATTGATTTTCTCACCAATTTTTTTTCTTCATGTTGCAGATCTCACAGTCTTTTAATTGAAAGGTCACATCATAGCCATTATCACACATTTGGCTAACACTAAGCAGACTTTTCTTGATACCTTCTACATACATTTTATGCTTTTGTTTTTTATCAAGACTGACTACACCTTTACCCTCGATTCTTGCTGGAGCATTGTTTCCAACGGTGACATTGTTTCCTTTGTCCTTTTATTTTAGTGACAAAGAATTTCTTTTTTCCCCGGTCATATGTTTGGAACAACCACTATCCACATACCATTTGTTTTCTTGATTATGAGATGATAAGTAAAATCCACACAACATGCTCTTTTCAGTCTTTCGTTTCCAACTCCCCTTATCCTTTTGGATAGAAGAATGTTTAATATTTTGGGACTTAGATGGGTATTCAAACCTGCATCTTCACTTACTAGATTTGTGAAAAAATTATGACATTTGAAGCATTCTACTTTACTTAGCAAGGGAGATAATATATTCTAATTTCTAAGAGAATCGTTTGGAGATTTAAAACTATGATATTTATTATATCTATGATTTTCATCTCTTTCAACTTTGATCATTCTACAATCAACAACTTTGTGTCCAAATATATAGCACTTATAACAATGACCATAAGAGAAATAGGCATGCCTATTGTTGGAAATGTTACGAGTGAATGAGAGTACCTTGGATGTCGGGTTGATCGGTTCATTTTCCATTGATGATATCCTCTTTCTCCTTCTACCTTTTTGTTTTCATTGACTTTCTCTTGATGCTTCTTTTCATAAATTTGTGATTCTTCGAATCCTGCAGAACTGAAGTTCATATTCCTCATGGAAGAATCTTGTTTCCTGGAGTATCCTAGACCTGTTCTAATTTCTGAGTGCCTTTGGTTGTTTATAATTGATTTAGTTTTCTTGTGCATTATTCAAAATTCTCATTTAGACCACTCTCGATCTTCCTTCCCTCTATTTTCATTCTTAGAGAGACAATCTCAACTTCAAGACATTGACAATTCTCTTCCCATTCATGGATTATATCATGAACTACGTATTCCTTTCGCTTTGCTTCTTATGGTTTAACTTTTAAGGACATAATCAAATCCCTGCATGTTCTTGAGCTTGTTTCCTTTCTTATATTGAGCACCTCATGTCTTAATTGCTTGTTCTCTTCTTCAAATTTCTCACATGATCTTTTTTTTCTTCTAGAAGAAGAACCAACCTATCCTTGATCTTAATAACATCCTCATATTTTTATTTTTGATAAGAAAAATCTTCATTATCTGAGTTGTACATACCTTCTTCAGCACACTACATTTTTTCCTTTAGAAACTTATTCTTCTTCCTTGCTTTCTTTAACTCATAAAGAGCACTGATGAGTACAACTTCAGGGTCAATGACTTCTTCTTCTTCTTCTTCTTCCCCTTCAGATTCAACAATACTTTGTTTCTTGGAGTCTATTCCGAAGGCCATAAGCATGTAATTATCTGAATAATCCTCATAAGTATTTTATCTATATGATTTTGGTGCTGATCTATATTCTTTGAAGTAGAAACCCATTTTCTTATAGATGTTTTTCCTATGTTTTTTCTGTGATTTGTTCCCTGATTTATGATCATCTTCCTTTTCGGTACTTTCTTTGTAGGAGAATTTGTATGAAAAATTTCACACTCTTCCCCAATCAAAGAATTTAAAGGGAAGCTTCCATTTATACTTTCCTGAGCCAACTTCAGTTTCCTAGAAAACTGAGCCAACTATCGATAAGATTCGCAGCTGGAGAACTCTTGATGTTTTTTGAGCTCCTTGCCCTTTTTGGACACTTTGAATGCTACTTCCTTTCGTTCTGACTTCTCTTTTCCAACTCTCATCTCAGAGGTTGTGAGATAACCATGCAAATAGTCCATGTTGAGATATTTCAAATTAGCCATTTCTTCAATAACTGAGACTTTGGCATTGAATCTCATGGGCATAGATCTTAAGATTTTTTGTACAAAACTTTATTCCCTGAATTCTTCACCTAGACCTCTAATCAATTTCGTTACTTCATCAACCATGAGGAAGGATTTTGCTATGTTGTCGTCTTCACCCATTCTTAGGCTCTCAAACCTCATTCTGAAGGTTTTTAGTTTGGCCTACTTGACCTTATCATCCCATTCGTAACTCTATGTAAGCTTTACCCACACCTCCTTATCATATTTACAATGCATAAATTTTGCAAGTTTTGATTGACTAATAACAACGAGAATAGCATTTGTGGCTTTAAAATTTTTTACATATAATTTCTTACCATCTGCATTAGCGGTAGGAATATCAAGGAGATTATAGTCTACTAGTAGTGAAGTCCACACATCTACACCAAGTGACATTATGTATGCTTCCATCCTTACTTTCTAGAACACAAAGTTTATCCCATCAAAGACTGGTATTCTGCTTGAATAAACCTCTTGGTTCTCTTTCCTTTACATAATTCCTTATAGGTCTACCTTCCAGTGTTTAGATTGTTTCTGAAGGAACTTGTCTCTGATACCAATTGTTGGAATAAGGAATTGCTAAGAGGGGGTTGGGGTGTAGAAAATATAGAAACAATATGTATACAAATGGATTTAATCTGATCATGCAATATACTAGAGAAAGATACTGAATCCTTCTACAAATTAATTTGCAGAAAACAAACACGATCGCACAATCACACCAAGTAAAAGAAAGAAGAAAATCAATCCACAACACATACATTTTTCGGGGGGAAATCTTGCTGCTCAAAACCCATATATCTATATTGTATAATGAACCAACGAATCATGAAACAATACAATGCACTCTTCTCACAAGAGTCTATTGCACTATCCTGACTATCTCACACTGATCTAGACAAAATTGGTCCAACACTTAGCCAATTCTCAACCTATCTTCAACCTGCCTTGCTCACGCAATCCCTAGGGAATTAATCCCTATTAATTAGGATAATTAGCCTTCCTTGATTGCGCAATACATCATGGGAATCATATGGTGTATATAATTATGCCCGGGAAATTGCTATAGATACAACTAATAGATAACTTCCCTTTAACCTCTGTCTCAACTAGGTCTTCATTAGAACTGACATGCATGCAACTATTAATAGTAAATCATTAGTCACTTGAAAAATTACTTCATTTGAATTAAATCTGATTTAATTCACTTGACCTCTCACTAGTGCAACAATCAATTACAACTAGTTAGACTCACTTTAACTCACTTAATGGAGTTAACTAATTTATCATGCATTAAACTAATACACTAACTGCAAATTGGACTCTAAAAGAAATAGAATCACTTTACATGCCTCACCAACCACCCTCAAATCGAATTTCATGAGATAACTGAGTCTATCACACTCAGTTAACTATTACAAGTGATTATGAGATAAGATTACAATTTATTGTAGGGATAAATAAATTTGACACATATTTATTCTAATTTAATTAAGAAATAATTAAATCAAAAGCCTCCATGGTAGCCATTTATGGATGCCATTTTCTTGATGTGTTTTACGGATGCCAATTTTACTATTTCTTGTTGCAAATTTCAACACTCCCTCTCAACAAGAAAGGAATCAACCTGTCTTGCGTTGGTACCTTTGGAATGTTCTTCATGCAACACTTTTGAAACCAAATAGCCTCCAAACAACTGAATCAGTATAATTCATCTTCCATTAGAGTCTTCTGACTGCTGCTAGTTACTGCACATGTCTACTAGACTCTCTGCGCTGCTGACATATGCATCCATGCACTCTTCATTGCTTCCAACTCTGATTTGTGCTCTAGTATCTGACGCCTGTCACTATGATTTATTTCTTCCTGACATCTGACTGCATCAATCTAACTAATCCTTCTTGCTACTGATGTAGTGTGGGGTACTCGTATCCAAGTTCGATCCATGAGACACACCATCTCAATGAATCCTACCCAAATTTCTTCTTAGGATTATTTCTACACATCGCCCCACCTCACAGCTGGAGGTATAGCTGCATGTACTCCCTCTATCCATCTGGTTCAAAATTTCCCCCTCCTAGAGGTCTATGCTTGAGTGGACTCTTCCAATCGGTCTCCTCTTTGCTTCTCCAATTGTGGTTGCTCCACAACCTTCTGAGACTGCTTCTGAGGCTGCATGTTGAGAGATAATTTCTCCCTCTCAACCACCAAGTCATTAACCACTTATTTGCTAATCAAAGCCTTGCATGCATCCTCAACCTCGAGTGCATAGAGGTTCCTGAATTTTTTACTGATCTGCTTCAATTGTTCTGTGGCTATGTGTTTAAGGAAAAATTTTCCTTTTCTAAACATCGCTTCATAGGCACGGTCTTCCAATACCGCTATAGAGAAAATATTCTTCCTTAGGCCTAGAACATACAAAACATATGCTAGTCTAAGATGGGATCCATTCTCCCTATGAAAGGTAACTGTACCAATGTTGGTAGCTCTATACCTCTCGTCATCTCCAAACTCTATGGTCAACTGGAGGTCCTTCTCCTCCAAGTCACTGAAGAGATATATATTCCCCGTCAAATGGAATGAGGCACCGTTGGGTAGATACCACATGCATCCCATTGCAGTGCTGGCCATGAATGCAATGAGAGTAAAAGAAAGCTCAAACTATGAATCAAATTCTTCACCTGCTGCAATTGCAAGCTCTTTCTTTCTTGCCTTCTTCTACGGACAATTTGTAGCATAGTGCCCATGCTCATGACAATGAAAACATCTAATCTTGGACAAGTCTTTCTTGCCCGCTTCACCTTGGGATTTCTTTCCCTTGGCCTTCTTTTCCTTACCAGCCAAGGCAAAATATTCCTCGTCATTATTATTTTATTAGGATCCATTCCTGGTATTCCGCCAGAATTCTTCTTGTACCAAATCTGATCAAAGTCACTCCCAATATGGTAACTTATCCCTTCGATTCACCAAGTACTGGTAACTATGCTAGCTTTTAGGAAGGCCTAGAAGTTTTAGGCTCACCAAGTTATCATCTGCTACGGTCACACCAATACTTCCAACCTCATCTTGACATTGAGTGAACTTCACCAAGTATGTCGGTACCGTCTCGCCCTCCTCCTTATTGATTTTCCTCAGCTTGTCCTTCAGTGCCAACTTCCTTTGGTCACTGTTGTTTTGAAATAGATCTTTAAAGGCCTTCCACATAGCATATGGAGTCACCTTTCCAATAATACTTGAGACAATGTGATATCAAACTCCCTCTAATAAGATCCTCCTCGCCCTTTCTACCTTCTTTTTCGAAGAATTAAGAAGAGCGGCATCTGCTGTTGCGGGCTTGGGAATATCATTATGAATGAATTATTTCAACCTGTTGTCCTCCAGGACTGCCTCCATTCTGTCTTTCCATGCAATATAATTATAAATTCCCTCAAGTGCATATTCCAATCTTAATCCATTAAGAGCCATCTTGATTTGCATGTCACACCAACAAAAGTATCTGCAAGTTTGAATATTGTTCAACACAAACTCAATTTATTCTCCACTATTGTCATTTTTGGTGCTCTGATACCATGTAGAAATTATACAAACAATATGTATACCAATTGATTCAATATGATCATGCAATATACTAGAGAAAGATACTAAATATTTATACAAATTAATATGCGGAAAAAAAACACGATCGCACAATCACACTAGGTGAAAGAAAGAAGAAAATAAATCCACAACAAATATATTTTTCTTGGGGAAAGCTTTCTTCTCAAAACCCCTCTATATATGTTTTATAATGAACCAAGGAATCATGAAACAATACAATGCACTCTTCTCACAAGAGTTTGTTTCACTATCGTGACTATCTCACACTAATCCAGACAAAATTGGTCCAACACTTAACCAATTCTCAGCCTGTCTTTAGCTTGCCTTGATCACGCAATCCCTAGGAAATTAATCCCTATTAATTAGGATAATTAGCCTTCCTTGACTTCGAAATACATCATGGGCATCCTATGGTGTATATCATTGCGCCCGGGAAATTTGCTATAAATACAATTGATATATAACTTCCATTTAACCTCTGTCTCAACTTGGTCTTCATCAGAACTGACATGCATGTAGCTATTAATAGTAAATCATCAGTCACTTGAAAGATCACTACATGTGAATTAAATCTGATTTAAGTCACTTGACCTCTCACTAGTGCAACAATCAGTTAAAACTAGTTAGACCCACTTTAACTCAATTGAGTCAACTGATTTTTCATGCATTAAACTAATACACTAACTGCAACTTAGACTCTAAAACAAATAGAGCCACTCTACATACCTCACCAACCACCCTCAACTCGAATTTCATGAGCTAACTGAGTCTATCACACTCAGTTAACTATTACAAGTGATTATGAGATAAGATTACAATTTATTGTCGAATTTATTTAAGCGATAAATAAATTTGACAAAAATTTATTCTAATTTAATTAAGAAATAATTAAATCAAAAGCCTCCATCGTAGCCATTTCTGGATGCCAATTTCACTATTTCTTGTTGCAAATTTCAACAAGGTGAATCAGTAATTGTATGATTACTTCCAATTTTTCTTTTGAATATAAGCTTACTTTGTCCCTCTATAGTCTGTTACTTATGAGAACACTCATTCATAAATAACTAAGAATTAATACATGAGAATTCATTTATTCAACAACGGTTCTCAGCACACACACACATTGACACATGTATTTTTCATGTGGAAACCCAAAGGGTAAAAACCACCAATTTTTTGTTGGTTTAAGAAGTAAATTAAGCAACCACTTAATTACATCATTTTTTTTGTGAGCACCCACTCACTAGAGGCACCGAACCCCTTATGATAACAAGCACAAACTTTCCAAGAGACACAAACCTCTTTGAATGCATGCCACGATCTATTTTTTCCACTTTTCTACTATTTCATACAATTATCAATCTGAAAACACAGGCCTTTAAAAATAAGGAAAATACCATTCCATTGTGTCACAAAACTGCATTCTACTCTCGGTTCTCTGCTGAATCACCAGCTCCTATAGTCTTTCACAACTGCACCTTTTGTACTCTGATCGACATAACATGTGATAATCACATTGTAGTCTTGCAATTCATTCACTGTTGCTTCTACTTCAACTCAAGCTCTGTGCTATCTCTCACAAAACTGCCACTCCTTTCACTCCTTATAAATTCAACAATAACCTTTTTCTCTCTATATTTCTCAGTCTTTCAATGGTTTTGGTCCACTGCTACATACTACAAAATCTAGTTTCTGTCATCGGTAACCACACCACTCAAGTGTTTCTTTGTGGGACATGCATTGTTTCCTTTTAGTCTCCCCATTGAATTTTTTCATAGAATTAATCACAAAAATGGGCTTCTCAAGACTTCAAAAACCCACCATGTACACTTCATTGTTGATCTCCTAATTCACAATATGTATGGACACTGTATAGGGACTTACCATGCATGTTTATTTCATATCAGGACTGAAACATAAATAGGTATGACAACTTTGTTCCCCTCTTTCCTTTAATTCAAACAAGGTGTGAACAAGACGAGGATATTGACTAGGTTTTCCCATTTAATTCTTTTATGTGAGTCAGTGACCTTGGTGCCTTGTTCCATTGGTTCTTCCAGTGAAATACCAAATATATGGTAATAAATTTAAAACTTAGCTACTGAACCATATTCCATTTTAAACTTGTTGTATTGTGTCATCGAAACAAACCATATCATAACTTTTCAAATGTGAAACATTGAGATATTGTGCTCCCCAATATCCTTGGCTCCCTTTGCCTTCATCTCAATTGGCATATGCCTTCTAATAGAACCGGGCCTATGGACGATGACTTAACACTTAGGTTTTAATACTTTCCATGCTCCTATTGAGAGCCAAAATTCTTTTGTAATTTGCTTAGCCCCCTTGCGTTTCTAAACTCTCACGACCATGAGCCAACCCAACATTGGAAGATCCTTTCATCATATAATTTCAAGAGACATTTCCACAGAAGTTACGATGTCCCCATTCTTCGGCATGCCGACTTGCGAGATGTCATCATCATTCCACTGGCAACTCCTTAGTGGTGACATCTATTACCTAGATTTGGCCCATTAGGCCACCCAATAACATTGAATCTTCCTGTCATATGTCTTTTCATAATACCACATCATGATGGGGTCAGTTACCACTGCAGCTTCCCGAAACCAATCTCATGTCACCATGTGTCCTCCCAGAGGAGAGAGAAGAGGGCCCATAAGACCTTCGTTTTGAAAAAATATCCTTTGTTAATATTCTTCAGTATTCATCTATCATTTTACATCAATTAGGCGTGCTGGATATTATAACTTCTTAAACACTTATGTTAATATCTTCTGATATTTCGATGTCCCAATATCCCGGACCTCCGAGATCCTGATATCCTGGACCTTTGATATCCCAGTGAACTCTGATGTTCTGATGTGCTTTGTGCTTTGAGGTTCCAATGTGCCAATATTCTATGATGTTGTAATATCCAATATTCTTCCTACTCTAATGTTCTGATATCCCAAACCTTCGATATTCTGATATCTCATCCTTCTCAAGGCTTCAAATTCCTAGACTTCAAAAACCATATCTTTTGATCCAAGAGCCAAGTTTTGGACTTTTTCATATCATTGAAAATCTCTTCCATAGAACTTTCTAATGGATATAGGCTTGGAGCACATTTTTTCTCCTCTAAGGCGACTGAAAAATATCTTCCACACTTTTCTTCTTGTGTATTCTTCTTGTGCTTAGAATGCTGAGCACCTAACCACCATATTCATCATTTTATAGATTCTAAATAAGCCCAAAACTATGACGATTCTCTACCAGAAGTTTGCAGATATCAATGGATCCATCCTAGACACTTAGAGACATGTTTTATGGATATTCAATAAGCCTGCTACTATGATGATTCTCTACTAGAAGCTTGCAACTATCATAGATTACCATTGACTCTCGTTGACATTAATTCCAACATAAACAAAGCCACCAATTTTCCAACAAATATTTCATCGATTAGCCTCATAAAAGTAGCAGGGGCTTTTTTCAACTTGAAAGGAATGACCAACCATTCAAAAAGGCATTCGTTGGATTTTGAAGGAGGCATTCCATACATCTATGGGTTGTATTGGAACCTGGTGGTAGCTAGAATTAAAATTGATCTTGTTGAAATAATTTCCCCAATTGAGGTGATCCATAAGGTTATCAATCTGTGGGATTGGATACCTCTTCCTGATAGTGATTTTGTTTAGTTCCCGATAATATATGCAGAGCCTCTAGGTTTCATCATTCTTCTATACAAATATAATTGGGATACCACAAGCTGAGGAACTTGGTCATATGTATCCTTTTTGCAGGAACTCCTAGATCTTCTACTTGATATATTCATTTTCCAGAATGGAGTAACTGTATATTGGTCCATTTCTCAGAGGTGCTCTAGGATCTAGATCGATCGAATTCTTGAATTGACAGTGCAAGCGTACCCTTGTGGGTGAGAAGAACATGTCCCTGTATTCTTCCATGACCTTATCCACCTGCTTCTACTGCATGGAGGAACCCTTCTCGGGGGCCATGGATGTGGCCACGATCTTCTCCTTACTTTAAGAGCGAATAAAAATGAAAACAAATTTCTCGGGTTGGGATATGACCTTACTGCATTTCTTAGTAGGGATTAAAGAGATCATAGTAGGCAGGGATACCTCTAGTATATTTTATAAATTATTTTCAAAATTAAAAATAATAGTGAAAGGCCTTGATTCATACACATCATCATGATTCCACAAGTATCCGCTGCCTAATAATACATCACAAACTTTAAGAGGAGCAATGTCACACAGTACCTCATGCATGAAGGGTTTGATGTTGTAGGGAAGGCAACATTGTTGGCTAATGCAAAAATCTCATCCTTGGTGGAGCCACACGATGGTGTATGATTGTGGGTGTGGTGTGGTAAACAGGCCCAACTACTTAATTACATATATTGATATGAGGTTATTTTGGCTCTCGTTTTCGATAATGAACTGCAACGGTTACCCCTTCACCCACTTTTCTGAGTGGAAGAGACACTCCCCTTCCTCTGGGTCTCCGGGCTTAATCTATTGGACATTAGTGGTGGAAAAAGTGGCGTTGGGCTCTACATGAATAATTTTCTTTCATTTTTCATTCCCCTTGTGAGGGTCTGACTCTAAGTCAGAACATGCATCTAAATCATAAGCCTTCATCTTGACCACTAGTGACTACTTGGCACAACACTTACTTGTGTTGTGAGTGGGTCTCTTGTGGAACGCACACCACTTCCCTATGTCCTTATTTGTCTTTGTGGTGTTTTGTTTTGCTTGTTTCTTCGATGGATTGTCCTAGGTCACCCAATCTTGACCTTTTCCTTTTTTCTATGGCTTAGGGGTTATTTTTCCCTGGTTCGGATTCACAGATCCAAAGTTTTGCTTCTTCTGATTAATTTTTTTTCCAATATTGGTAGCGTATCGATATGCTTCACTAAGCGAGTAGATTTCTAGGAACTCCATTTCTTCCTAGATGTATTTTTGAAAAGAAATGAGGTACTTGAGCACCAGATGCTACTCATAGCCTTTGATACCCAACTTTCTGCATATTAGAGTATGAAAAATATTATTGAACTCATGCACATCTTGGCCCCTTTATTGCCATAGTATGGTCCATTGTATGTATTTTTCCTCATAGCTCCCCACAAGGTAATGTTGCTCCTTGGCAACATCTTGGAAAGAGTTCCAAGTGGGTTTTGCTATGAACAGAGAGGGTTCCTATGTTCTTTTTGCACAGTAATTTTCCCACCAGTCCTTGACATGGGGAGCAGACTTAAGCAATTAAAAACTAATCTTCTCCCTATCGAAGAAACTATGGACTGAAAAATAACCCTCCATTGGATTCAACCATTTATTTAAAGCATCTGAATTTATTTGACCTTCAAATATAGGGATATCGAAAATCAATTGTACCTTTAATGGGGCGGCGCCTTCGAGGTGACTACTAGATGAAAATGCATCAACAGTGGGCATCTGCTAAGGATTTGGGAAACATTGTCCATCATCCCATTCCTTTGCTGCTGGAGGGATTATTCAAGAGGTACATTGATAGGATCTCCTACTCCCTCTTCCTGCTTTTCTTCCACCATGGGAGGCCATCAGTGTTGGTGGGGATAGTCTTGAAAGGGTTCAACTAGTTCAATTCCCAACTCCTTATACCCTGAGCTTGTTGGGGATATGAAAATAAAAACAAATAAAGAGAAGAACACTTTGATACGGCTGGTTTATATTTATATAGTAATGAAATAAAATACAGATATAAACAAAAAAACACAGCTATAGTGAAAAATAACATTAATATGTTAATAACATAGTACTAAAAATTGTTACATGAGAAATGGAAATAAACTAGTTCGGGCAATGGTAGGTTATATTTTAGAAGAGATGTGGTGGCTACATGCCTTCTGAAATATTTTACAATGAGGCTCATAGGCCTTTTTATCATTAAAAAAATTATTTTAAACAATAAAAAAAAACACATAGTTACAGTGGAAAAAAATAATAATTCATTAATAACAAAGTCTTGAAAACTATTACATGCAGAATGGACATAAACTAGTTTGGGTAATGGTACATTATCTCTTAGAAGAGATGTGGTGGCTACATGCCTTCTAAACTATGTTACAATGAATCTCAGAGGCTTTTTTATCATTAAGAAACAATGGGAAACCCTAAACATAAAAAAACCTAACCCTAGGAGATAAAGAAGCAAAAGCTTGTGGGTGTCGTTGGGGTTAGTTGGAACATCAACTTCCCGGGGTCATAACTTTGGAATAAAATCTTCATTTGACTATCATAATACCTCATTTAAAATATGTCCAAGATGAGGTTGAAACAATATTGTTAAATGGGTCTTGCACGTTTCCAATCTCTCCATTTTCCCAAAAAAAAATATTTAGGACCTCAAAATGACTCTAAAAGTTTAGGACCCGAAAAAATGTGAAAAATATTAATTTTTGAAACAATTAAGGAAACTTAAAGAAATTATGGTGGGTGTAAAAGTGAAATAGGAGGGTGGGCACCAATATCCACCTAGATCAACATGCTCAATAATAATTCTATCAGGGTCACGTTCATGGATTCGAAGTCTGAACCATTTGAAATTGAACACAACTAACTTGAAGTACTTAAAGTAACATTTGAGTATGTCATGTAGATAATGATAGTATTAACTGATAAAGACTTATGGATGGTTGTCACCTACAGAGGCAACATTAGTAACCTAAAAAATTTCAGCTATCCCACAATAAGAAGTTTTCATCTTTTCATCTAAACTTTTGATGCGAAATTTGCGGCCATTGCACCACATTTTGTTGGGGTGTTTCAACGTCAGTATGTCAAACACATAAAAAATGCATTTTGAATTGATAAAAATATTTATACTTGGAAATTTTAAAATGATGAAAAACAAACTCCATATCCGTGTAATTGGATATAATTGTAAAAAATATTAAATAGTATGTGTGTGTTGGAATACGATATTAATGAGGGAGTGGGGGGGGGTTAATTAGCAACTAGTGAGATTTTAAAACTTTTAGCTTGATTATTTACACTATTGCACTCTTTTCAATTACTTATATGATAATTATTAATACAATATACATTGAACAATGTAAACCGTTCAAATGAACAAAAAATCCATCAATTTGAGCAGGAGACACATATTGACACAAGTAATTTTATGTGCAAACCCAAAGGGAGAAAACCACCAATCTATTTTTTATTATGATGTAATTTAAGCACCTACTTAATTACATCAAGTTTTTTGTGAGCACCCACTCACAAGAGGCCCCAACCCCCTTAGAAAGCAAACCAATATTTTCCAAGAGGCACCAACTTCTGATGAATGTAGGGCACTACCTACCAAGAGGCATCGACCTCTTATGAATGCAGGACACTACCTGCTCTAGCCACTATTATCCTTTTCATAAAAATTTCAAACCAAAAACAGAGGCCCATAAAAATGCTGAGAAATATAAACCTAATTAGTTGCCTCACATAAGACCTTCCATTCTACTATACAATCCTCCTTTGCTCTGCACACTTCACTACTCAAGTAGCTCGGATATTGGCCCTATTTTCTCTAAATGACAGTCAACTCTTGCCTCCCATCTCCCTTATTCTCACACACAATCATGTAGCTCCTAACTATCTTCAAGTTGATGTTCACACTCCCACTTTACCACAAATATACAATCCCCACACTATGAAACTGCAATCATTGGGTTTTTTCCTCTTCCACATGGGAAATGATGCTTCCTCTGCTACAATTTCACTACTCAAGAGTGTACTCATACGTGGCTTCCCATAGTACATGAAAGTGTACTTTTTTTTTCACAAAGGAAAAATTCGTAATCTTTCATTAAGAAGAAAAATTACATGTTACATTTTACTGATATTGTCTAGTAGCATCTATCGCATACATCAAGACAGGTATGTTCTGAAATTTACATATAAGTAATTCAGAATCCACGAATAAGTTCGGTGCATAAATTATTGGATCTGAATGAGTCTATATGAAAGTAAAGCAAATATATAATATGTACATATGTATCTGCCGAATAAACAAAAAGCATACAAAAAGGATCTCTATATGAGATGGATCAAAATATTGCTGTCATGAACCAACAACATCAATAGCCTATGGGTCTTCAATGAATGGCCTGTGAAAAAACCTGTAAATCTGGTCGCCATTAAATTCCGTAATGTGCTAAGTACCCCAGATCAACTTCGAGGCTTATTTGGATAGTTTGTCTACCACTTTATTCCGAGTCCTGTAAATATGATTGACAGAAATGAAGTCAAAATTTAGTTTGAAAACATGAAATTCCATAAGAAGAGCAATCAGTGTGTGCATGTAACAATGGGCCTCAGCATTGAACCAGTTAATCACATTTAGGGAGTCCCCAAATGTCTGAATAGAATTGCAGTTTTTTTCCCGGGAAAAGATCAGGAGAAGTCTCAAGGTTTGTAGTTTGATGAAGTTGTTCGATCCAGGTCCAAGACCCATCTTGATATGGAAGTAGTGCAACACATATAGATATAGAGTAGCCCCCCCACCACATCCCTATAGATTGGATGCACCATCAAAATAAGCCCAAGGCTGAGTGTGATCAATAATTTCGGGGGTGTCCATCCGATCAGTTTGTTGTTGGACATCATGCGGGATCATGCAATATGTGGCAAGAATCACATCAGATATGCGCTCTGTCTGCACCTATTGTTGTTCAAATATGCATTTGTTGTGAGAAATCCATAGGTGCCAAGCAATAATCAAAGGGAGGATACACAACTTAGTGAGATTTGCAGTCGATTGCCACCAAGAAGTCCAGGCCTCCAGAAGTGTAATTCTGTTCCAGTGTGTAGAGCATCCCAAACTGTGAATGACCAAGTTCCAGATAGATTGAGTCATATGGCAATCAAGAAAGATGTGCAGAGCGTCCTCCTCATGCAGCAGGCAAAAAAAATAGCGTGAGGGTCCCTATATTGCTCGACGATGGAGTAGATCCATCGTGGGGGCACAATTTTGAAGTATGCACCAGAATAGCAGTATGTATTTATGTGGTGCATTTAGTTTCCAAAGAGGCCGCCACCACCAAATTATTACATGTGGTTCCTTGGGTCTATAGAGTGTCAAGTAGCCCTCCTTTGGGGTGTATATACCCAAATTTGATATGGCCCATATCAGTTGATCCTCATGTGCAGTCAGACAAATGTGTGATGCTTGTAATGCCCTGATGTAATTCGCCCAAGCCAGATGACCAGCACGTGGAATATCTAGGTACACCGCGGATAGCCAAGCTTGGGAGTGCCAATTTGTGCGGGCCTGATCAGCAATCTGTGCAAGGTGCGAGATGCCCAAAATTATCCAAATGCACCATAATCAAATAGGGTAGTTTGTAGTAATTTCCGCTACCTGACCAAGAGTCTGAACCTACCTAAACAGATTCACCCGAGCCTATCTGCTAGGAGATTCCACTTTGTATTAATGTAGCAGCCTTTGTGATGGCTTTCAAGATAACAGAGGCACCAGGCGAGTGAACAATATGACCCCTGATCCAATCAAGAGTGTTAATAGGGGCAATTTACTTGGTAGTAGTGACCTCCCGCCAAAGACTACAACCTGTAAGCAAGTGCCAACAAAATTTAGCAGCCAGAGCTTTTGAGAATAGGTGAAGGTATTTGATGCCCCAACCACCCCACTATTTCGGAATGTTGATTCGATCCCAAGCGATCCAAGCAAAAATTCTGTCCTTTTCCTGATTCCTCCAAAGGAATTTCCTGCAAGTGTTTTTGACTTGGTTAGTCACACCAATAGGTATCCAGGCCAGAGACATCCAGTAGACAGGAATGGCTTAGAGAACAGATTTGATGAGGGTCAAATGTCCCACCCGAGACAACCAACGATGATACCAGACATTGATGTGGCGTTCGACTTTTGCGATGAGCCAGTTCCAATCTTTGATTTGATAGTCATTGGGTTTAAGATGGAACCCCAAGTATTTCAATCCCACCTCAATATTGTTTAGAACATAGTCGAATAAAGCCGAGGTGATATCCTGATCCCGAATAGTGCATCGGGTCATGATCATGGTTGATTTATTTCTGTTTGGGCTCATACCAGTTGCTCTGCAAAAGCTTTGAAGAATTTTCTCAAATTGAATAGAATCCTGTCCATAGCCATCAAGAAATATAAGCACATCATCAAAAAATAATAGGTGAGTGAGAGACATAATCTCATTAATTTGGATTCCATGTAAATCCCCATCCTCTTTGGCCTTTTTGATAAGTACAGATAGCCCTTCCATAACAAGGACAAAAAGTAGGGGTGAAAGTGGGCAGCCCTGTCTCAGACCTCGGCCCGCATGAAAAAAATCAGTTGCGGTGCCATTAAGGAGGATACTGAAGGTTGCATGGCTAATACAACCCATGATCCAGTTGATGAAAGTGGGGGGAAAGCCAGTGTGAAGGAGGATAAGGTGTAGATAGCTCCAGTTAACCTGATCAAAAGCCTTTGCTAGGTCGATCTTAAGAATGGTGGATTTGAGCTTTTTTGTTTTGATAGAGTGTAGGGCTTCTTGAGCTGTACCAATAGCTTCATGAATCTGCCTATGGTGTAAATAGGCAAATTTTTCTTTAGCAATGTGTTCGGATAAAAAGGGTTTGATTTGATTAGCAATAATTTTAGAAATGATTTCATAGATACAATTACACAGAGATATGGGTCTGTAATCCTGAAAACTGTTAGGGTGTTCAGTCTTTGGGATAAGGGTGATGAAGGTTGCATTGAAACCATCATAAATGCATCCCTTAACACAGCTGTCTTCAATAGCAAGTAAAAGATCACATCCAATGAGCTCGAAGAAATGAATGAAGAATTCAATGGGCCAACCATCTGATCCAGGGCTTTTATCCTTTTTGAACCATTTGAGAACACCCTCAATCTCACCCATGGAGACCGGACCGTTGAGATCCTCCGATTGTTCCAGGTCCACAAATTTGTTGAAGGATCTGGAAATCCTCATAATGTCAGGAAGATCATATTGGAGAGGGGCCCGATATAGATTGGAAAAATGTTGGATACCCAAATCAGCAAGTTGAGTATGAGTACGAGCCACAAATCCATGATGGTCAGTAAGTTCCCAAATTCTGTTGCCATTTTTCCAGCCATTTGCATGCTGTTGGAAGAATTTTGTATTCTCATCACCCGCCTGGAGCCAGATAGCCCGAATTTTGAGCCTCCAATTAGCTTCCTTCTGGCGAAGTAGTCTAGTTCTTGAAGTCTCGAGTGATATGAGGTGCTCCTTTGTGGTGCTAGTTTTAAATCCAAGAAGATCCGGGTCATTTAGCTGTGCGATCTCCAGTTCAATTCTGTTTAGCTCTGCACACTCTTGCCTTCTTTTCTCCCGCACCCAATCAATGGTCCTGCCCTTAATCCAATTAATATTATCATTAATAATTCTGGCTGGTTCTAAATCAGGTTGAAGGGCACAATGCTGCCACTCCTAGAAAACCAGATTGTGAAATGTAGGGTCTAGAAGCCATCTGGAATTAAATTTGAAAGGTGGACAGGCTCTGTGTGGTACAAAGGCCAATTCCAAAAAGATAGGTGAGTGGTTAGATAGTCCCCCGTGACCCACCCATTGCCGAGCAAGATCCAACAACTGATGTAGTGGCTGTTTGATTAGAAATTGGTCTAGTCGATGAGCCAAAGCCGCAGCCGCCATCCTGTGGTTTCTCCAAGTTGGTTGGATTTTGTTCATCTGAATGTTAATAAAGTCAGCTAACTTTAGAGCAGAGCAAAATTAATCGGCAAGTGGGTAAGGGATAGCATTTGGTCCCCACGATTTAGATATACCCATAGAAAAATTCAAATCACCACCCAATATAGTGAGAGGATTATTGATCAAAGAGCAGTTCAACAAAGCGTGCCAAAAATATTCTCTATTAGAACAAGGCCCATAGACATTAATAAGGGTATAGGTGAGGCCATCATTGCCATAGTTTATGTTGATCCCAAGAGTACTATGTCTGCTCCAGCAATTGAGCACCCTAGTGGTCCTATTGTTGATACCAATGGCACAGCCGCCCGATCTACCCCGGGCCTCTAGTGTAAAAATTGACCAATTCGGTAGTAGTGTAAGTAGCAATGAATTAACAAATATTCCATCTCCCAGTGTTTCTTGTAGGAATAGAATACCAATTTGTTTATGAGAAAATAGTTCCTTGAGGGCCAATCTCTTATCGGGGTTGGCCAGACCCCTGCAATTGAATGTCAAGAAGATCATGATGTAACCCCAAGAAAGTGTACTTCTACATGGCTATCCATGTTCTTATTACGTCTATTTACTTGCTCACTGCAACACAATTGATTCATAGAATGGGCCCCTGAGCATTTCTCCATGCTAATAATTAATTCAAAGTCAAAATTGTGTGCTCTAGAAAATCTGATCGAGGTGGCTCTAGACACACACACAGGACAAAGAGGGCTTCTGGAACCTCAAAAACCAACGTGTTCGGATTTCTCTCGACCTAGGTTCAAGTTGAACATTTTGTCACCCTGATCGCAACGGTGCGAACGACACGTCTATCCAAGCTCATATGATGAAGTTAGAGAAATTTGAAGTTTTGCTAAGGTAGGGAATGTGGGGCCCATTGTGTGCGACATGGCGTCCTAGTAAGCACATGGGACCCACATGGCATCCCATCAGCTATTGACACATGGCGCTCCTCCACTGTGCTCCTTGCATAAAAAGCAAAAAAATATATTATTAAAATAGCATTAAAAACAAAAATCATTAAAGAATGGCTATATATTAAAAATATTTATTTAACCATATAAAAAAATTCATATTTAAATTTGAAATCCTAACAAACCATATATTAAAAAGAAATCCATCAAAAAAATCAAATATGAAAGATTAGTCATGGAATAAATGTATTTAAAAAAGAATATTTTTTATGGTTATGGAACGAATGTATCTAAGATTTTGTATGGTTATTATGTAACCATATCCCAACATAATACTCCACCATATAAATTGTGGCATGGACATATTAATGCGGGGACCCAAACCACGTAACCGTATTACAACATTCAAAACATAACCACGCCCTGTTTAAAATGCAACGATGCTAATTTAAAACAACAACCAAACAACGGTTAAAAATATATATATATTGAAACGGTTATGTGCGCTCCAAAATTCTATAACACGTTTTCTAATACAAAGGACGGTACAACTGCGCACCAAATTTGGAGGAGGCGGGAACTGAACCCCCAACCTCCTACCTCTATTTTCATCTTCGTAACCATTAAGCCAACAACCTCTCTTGATAAGTCCGCTGAAGTTTATATTTAAAACCATCATTCGCACAATGCACCCTAGAAAGTGCGAGCACAATTTTTGAGGCCAATGCAGCAGAGGTTGGAGCATGCAGTTCGAGGCAGTGCAGGCATGGATTTCAAGAAATATTCTTGTCTGATGCGAAGGGAATTTTTTAATCCCGAGGTAAAATATTCATAATGTATTAAAATTTATATGCATTTAAACCATAATTTCACAGGGAGCACGATGGTGTGCCTATATTTTCCATTTGAGCAGTGGTTTTGTAGATTCCCTGTGGGGGAGAATCTTTAGGAATCTTGAGGAAATATTTTAGATTCCTTGGAAGCTGAAATTCTCCGGTGTCAGAATGAGTTCAACCTTATACTCATTCTTCTCATAATTTCGCAAGGATCTCAATGGTGAGATCAAATTCCTGTTTTGAGTCGCAGATTTCTTGATTCCGTGTGGAGCAGCATTTTTGAGGAATCTAGGGCGAATCTAAAAGATTCCCTAAGGCCCAGATTTCGACAGTGTCAGAATTCAGAAAATTGACAGTTGATCCTACACCTCTCGGTGACACGAGTTCAGCGGTGCAGTCAAATTTTCCATCTGATCCTTATGTTTTTCGACCACTTTTCAAAGTGGAGTTGTAGGTGTCATCATTCAGTGTGTGAGCAATCGTTTTCATGATATTTGACACCACGAGATTGATGGTATAAGAGAGATCCAAAAATTTATCATCCTTGTCTTCAGATAGCTCCAGGATGTGAGGTACATGCAGTCTGATCATGTACTTCTTTGTCTCTTTACTGTGAGATGCATTGTGTTGTATAGATCTCTGTTGATGTTTGATGTGGGATCTTGTTTTATTATTGATGTGAGATGTAATTTACATCATAGATTTATTTTATGTTGTTTTATATCCCTTTGTTTCTTTGTTGTTCGGATACTGTTGTAGCCGCTACAACACCACCCAAAATTTTGGGTATATTTAAAATTTTGGGTCCCCCTATGCTCGCTTAGTTGTCAAGGTCTTTCACCGACCCCACGAATCAACTCCATCCTAGCGACCTATCCCCAACCCCTCATGAGTTGTCGCGTCACCATGACTTGATGTTGTCGCTGCAATCACGCCATGTGTGGGAGGGATCATCCGACATGCGACCGAACACTCGTATCACAGTCGTGTCATGTGTAATGAGCTTGCCATACATACTTTTAAATGGGAAAACTTTTGTTTGTTAACAATTAAAGGCCCTGTCGCTGTAGGTCATTAAGCATGTGGTTTGAATACCTCTGTTACATTTTCTAGTCTCATATGTTTTATCTGTGGGCACCATTATCAAAGAATAATTATGATTGTCGTAATGTTCTACAGTCGACCGGAGTAACAGACTCCTCCCGAATCGTGACAAACATCGAGGGGAAATGGAATTGAGCTCAGCAATATGTGTGCACAGGCTGAAGGAGGAGGAATAAGTGACCCGATCTTGTTAAAAGAGGAGAATAATGTACGTGTGTCGATCAGAAAAAGATCATGTGTGTCATAACTCTGAAGGTGTTCTTCATGAGTGCACACCGGAATTATAAAGTCTGCACAATAGCGGCCTCCAGGTATTACGATATGCTGTATACAAAAGGAACATTTGTCGCATTTAGAGCAAGTCTAGCATTAATGATGGCTGGGTGAACAAAGCAAACTCAGGAGATCTCCCGGATGAATGACAATCTCATTCAAGGCATTCTCGTGCCAAGTAGCAGTGCGAAAGCATACGTGTTTCTGTGGCAAGCCAACGACAGGGTTTTAAATATGTGAGCATCTCTGAAGCGGCATTTATGGATCATGGCTACATAGTGAAGTATTGATGCTGAGAGTACCATGAAACAAAAGAAATGGTATTAAAACCTAGTCGCCTTGCTCTTTCATATCATAAGAGGGAGCTTATCTATGCGGAACCATAAGGATGAGAGCTGCCAAATTGAACCTAAGGTGATGATTAAACGCATGCACCTTTGGAAGACTGGCACCTTGATGCATATGCAAATAGTCTATATAACTACAAAGCAGAAAGGCTCAATATTAGAAGGGTCATTAATGTGGCTTGAGTAGCATTTTTCGACTCACGATCTTTCAAAACAAGAAGGCTTCATATTATGAGGTAAAGTGAATGATCGAATTAAGACCAAGTTCGAAAACATGTAGTTTCAAAACCACCAAAGATCATGGAACCAAAAAGCTATGCAAAACATTATAGATGGGCGCAACTATGTGGATGAAGGTTATAGTTTAAATATGATGTGATGAAAACCAAGGGTAAGAACTCATATGGTTCGGAAAAACCATAGTATATCGTGGAGCAAAGCTAAGTAATAACATCGTAGAGCGCGCAAATGGACCAAGGTGATTGTTGTGTATATTAATGCATAGCGCAAAACAACAAAGTTCCCAAACCATATTGAGTGACAGCCCAACCTTACAAGTAAAGCATTGCCATATGGAAACTTTCTATGGCAAGTTTCGACCTACACTCAAAAGCTTGTGGCATGTATATTTTTTATGGTCAAAGGTAGCGTTTACGTTGATTAGTCCAAACATGTAGAACAATCGACGTAAAAAGGGTTGCACATTTCCGGTTTTCATATTACGATAGGTGTTTCGAGCCATATGCATAACGCAACGGTCAAACGTATGGTTGAACACGGAGGTATTGGGCCGAAAGGCATTTTCGTTCACTCTCTACGTTGCATGGAGCCAAACATATTATGGCATGCTCCGATTTATACGTTTGAAGGTGGTCAATTCTATGATTAATATGGCGGACCAGGATGTGCGAAGTTTGCGTTGCATGAAGCCCTACTGAAATGTGTATACGTTACATGGCGGTTAAAACTGAAACCTTTCAACGTTACAATATTTCGCAAATACAGTTGGCGCAAAGGTGTGTTCAAGACGTGGCAGCGATTTTTATAATACATGAATCAGTCAAAACTGCATGGTGTAATTGTCGACGCGTCCATCTGCAAGTTGCATGGCAACCGTCATAAACACGACTGTGCGTTTAGGGTAAGTACAGCAGGATATCGCGCAGAAATAGAATATGAATGATTTATGCTGACTTCTACAGCCTCGACGGCGATATTCCAGGAGGGAATCGCTCTTCGGATCTGTTGTGTTCACCATATTTAGAAAAATGCTATCGCTACAGACTCGTTGGAGGCTGAATTCCCGAGACTGCCATTACTGACTACGTTGAGCTGTATTCACAGAGCTCAATCCTCGATGATGCCTAGGGCTCTTGCTATTGCTATCTCACATTCCACATAGGTCGATTTGAGATTGTTGCAGCGTGTTCAATTGCAGGCCCATGAGAACCATGACCGCAGCAGAAGCCTTCAACGCTAGATGTTTTATACAACTGGCTTACCTAACAGTAGAGGCTGAATGGCGAAAACTCTGTATAGAGAACTGTTTTATTCCTGGAGGAAAGCTGCGTTGTCTAGGTGTTGTCACCTGCAAAGGTAGCCCGCCATCGAGGCTTGGAAGAGCGCATTTGGTAGTTAGTGCTACATCTAGAACGATGCTGTCGTGGGATTTTTCGAAAGTAGAGATGGTTTCCTACCTCATTACTGATCTAGAATTGGAGCAGGGCTGCTATCAGTTTGTCGCTTGGTCCCTGCAGCGAATGGGAGCATCATAAAACGGAAGTAATCGTGCAGGTGAGGTCGTTCTGCAGGGTTATTAATGGATGCAATATAATAGCTGGCCCAGAGATCGGATCTTAATATGGTGGCTCTGCAGCCGCGCAAAGGAAAGTTGTTAGTTAGGCTGGCTATGATTTAATGGACCTAACTGACCAGCCTCCAGTGTATAAGGCTGTTATAAGCCTGCCTAGATTGCTGTACCTGACCAGTTCTTCTCAGTTCAGATACCCGAGATTCTCCAATAGAAGGTGACAAGTACTGCTCCTCTGATGGATAAGTAATCGATGAGCATGAAAACCTGTGGCAAACAATAAGAACGTGAATAAAGAAACTTATGCCTATCAAGTAGTTTAATCCGATACTTGAAGAGGACCTGGTATGTGGGAAGGATGATAATCCCAACAGAGAAAGGGCACAGAGAAAACTATCCCTAGCCCTTCTCTCCAAAAGATTCAGTAGTTGACCACCAGGGGTCTTAGTTATGGTTTTCATTCTTATAACTGATTAAAATGCTCTTAGCTTTATTATTATTGTTCAGTCATATAGACATGTGACCTATGTTATTTTATTGCAGAAAGAACCTTCTGTTTGCACAAGAGCCAGGGTTTTCCCCAACCAACAAGAAGACATTTTCAGAAAGAGAAGATGCTGGCGAAAACTCCAAATAACTCGCAGATCCGGTGAGGTCGCGAGGTTGCACTTCTTTGGTTTCCCGTCTTTTGCGACCTTGCGACCCAGCGACCTGGTCGCAAGGTCGCAAGGTCGCATCTCTTCGATTTTTCACCTCTTGCGACCCAGCGACCCAGCGACCTAGTCGCAAGGTCGCGAGGTCGCATTTCGTCGGTTTTTCACCTTTTGCGACCCAGCGACCCAGCGACCTAGTCGCAAGGTCGCGAGGTCGCATTTCGTCGGTTTTTTCACCTTTCGCGACCCAGCGACCCAGCGACCTAGTCGCAAGGTCGCAAGGTCGCATCTCTTCGATTTTTCACCTCTTGCGACCCAGCGACCCAGTGACCTAGTCGCAAGGTCGCGAGGTCGCATTTCGTCGGTTTTTCACCTTTCGCGACCCAGCGACCTAGTCGCAAGGTCGCGAGGTCGCATATCTATGTTTTTTCCACCTTTTGCGACTCTGCGACCCAACGACCTGGTCGCAAGGTCGCGAGGTCGCATCCTGGCAATTCTCTTACAACCTGCGACCCCGCGACCCAGTCAAGTCGCAGGTCGCAACAACGGCTCAGGTCGTAGGTCGCAGAAGGAATGGGTCGCAAGGCAACCCAACGGTCAAGAAGCTAAACAGTCAAGGAAGCCCGAAGGGCAGTTTCTGCATTATAAATACTCCTACGGGAGCTTGTAATAGGGCTTTTCTTTTTTGGAAAACTCAGGAGCTGAGGCATTGTATTGAAAGATCTGACACTTGAGCATATGAATATAGAATCTTGTTAAAACACCCTATGGTTATGATGTGTTTGGCTGTGTAAACACTTTGTGTATTTCATTGAACAGTTTTAGAATATCCTATGATTAATGAAGCTGCTCTTTTCATGTCATCGTTTATGCGTCATGGCTATCCGTGTTGTATTAATGATGTTCATTTTATTAGCTGTTCTATTAATGAATGTTAATGAACTATTTTGTTAGCATTTCGTTTCATCTTTCAGGAAGTGAAAAGGTATCTTATCATAAAGAACTATCTCTTTTGTGATCTGACTACCGTACAAGCATTACCCCACAAAAGATGTGTTGCTAATGACATCTCTTGAGGTGTATGTGCTTTATCTATAATCTTGCTACACATAGTGTTTGATTCATGTTTAACACATTAATCTCGTATTCTATATCAGGTGAATAAGTGCATGTCCGCAGGTTCAAACAGGTTCTTTTGAGACCGAAGAGAAGTCATCTTAAGTGGTAGCCAGACCCACATTCCGGACGGGATCCCTACTCCAAACGGTTTAAGGTCTAATTGGGACTTTCTACCGGGGAGATCCCCTACTGTTGGCCGGACAAATTTTCCCGTCAACAGAATTGGCGCTAGAAGGAGGGCCAACCTCCGACCAGCTGTTTAACGAAAATGGGGAGGCCAGATGACAAGCTGAGCCTTTAGAGCCTGCAGTTAATCTCATATCTGTAATGGCTCGTTCCCAAATCATTATCCCGAATGTTTGTCGGAGTTTTATAAACCTAGATACTACATCTCCGATGAATTTATTTATCACTTGTGCCAGTTAAAATTTGATGGTGAAAATGGGGTGTCCATAACCCAACACTGTTCAGATTTTTGTGACTTTGGTGAGTACTATGAAATTGACGATGAGGGTTTGTTTTGTTTGCTTTTCTTCCTCACCCTCGGAGGGCGCGCTAAAAAATGGTGCTGCACATTGCCTGAAGCTTCCATCCACTCGTTTGAACAACTCGCCAGGGAATTACAGCAAGCTTTTCAAAAGTATGATCTTCATAACGTTGTAATAAAGCTAAATGACATCAGAATGGAACCTCAGGAATCTTTAGACGAGTTTGCTATCAGATTTGTTCATTATTGTTTTGAGTTCCTTGAGAGGGATGTCAATTGGGAATGTTTAAATAAACAGTTCAAGTATGTGATTCTTGCTTCCCTTGAACATTTTCAGTTAGATCCCAGTGTGCCCTATGACAACCCGCAAGTAAACAGCTGTTCTGACTTTGAGTCTCTCACGTACGATGTCGAATCAGAGTTTAAACACCCCAGTGGCTCATTACCTCTCTCAGCTCATGACACCTACCCCGAGCCCACTCGATGTCTCCCGGGAGTTAGTCCTAAATCTGGTTCACATTCGGATTATGAATCTGGTTCACGTTCGGATTATGAATCTGGTTCAGATTCGGATGATGAATCTAGTTCATATACAGATTATGAATCTGGTTCACATTCGGATGATGAATCTGGTTCAGATTCGGGTGACGAATCTAGTTCACATTCGGATTACGAATCTGGTTCAGCTTCGGATAATGAATCTAGTTCACATTCAGACTATGAATCTGGTTTACATACGTATTATGAATCGACTCCTACCCCGCATAAAGTTTATTCCCTTACAAGGCCTGTCAAATCATTGTGTCCTCTAAACGACACTAATGTGCGTGTTGAAAAGCCTCGTGTGGTTAACACCCCTATGATTCAATCTTTTCGTTCATTATTTCCTAGTTTGTTTCTCGATCCCGCCACACCAGTAATTGCTTCGAGACATTCAAAATTGCCTTATACTGGTATTGGCGACAATCATAAGCACACAGATGGTTTTTCACAATCACAGCCCCAAATCGATGAATCTGTTACATCTGACTTTTCTCACTTGGGATCCTTAGATAGCCATAGGAGCGATTCCCCGTCTGAACAACTTCAAGATGTTCCCTCTATTGATACATCCCAGTCGGTAACTCTCAGGGAGCCTGACATCTCAGGTACCGAACTTGACCAAACCGATGGTTGCAGCAATCACTCCTTGTCTGAAAACATATTCAATCGTACCGCTGACGACCGTCACTCAACTCTCTTTGCTGACCCTATGAAGACACCTGAATTTGATGAGTCTCTTTCGGAAGATTCAAGTACCCGCCAGAAAATCGAAACGCTTCAGCTTCCGCTGACCGTTTCTGAAATTACAATTCCCTAGTATCATGATCCTTCCAGCATAAACGTATCGAATTCACCCCATCTTGGCAAATCTGGAGAATCCGACATTTTCGATTATCAATCTGTCAGTGCGCAAACATTTGACCAAATTGATACAAAGCCCACTGACGTCTCTCAAATCACTACAATTGACAATCATACCCATTCGCCTGTTGATCGCGCCAAGCAGTCAAAGTTGGAAAACCCCTTGCTCGAAGGTCAAGAGTTTGTGCAAAGCAGTGAGGAACTTCAGGCTCCTTTAAATGTGGATTCAGATCCCCATACCCTTAACCAAACCTAGGAGCAACCCCGGACTAGGGTTTTCGAAACTAGGATTTCTACGCTTGGATGTGCATGCATCTATAATTCACCTGGCACTTGTGTATTGTTTCCATTCCATAAAACTGATGGTCCCCAACACCATGATGAGATTGTCGATCAACTCAAGCGACCCCATGCGGTGAATGTGCTTACTAATAGGAATTGGCTTACTCATCACCCCTCAAATCCAGGATCATGCATGAATGATTTTATGCCATTTATCCACAATGTTGAGTTTCAAGAAAATACTGCTGGTTATCAAGATAAGAATGGGATTCAGCTTGCACAGTCTGTTCTGGCATGTTCTTTGGTAAGTATCTCTGATCATCTTACCGTGTCACCTGCTCCTCAGGTAAGTTTTGTTGCTGCTGCACTTCTATGGATACTAGCTCTGATCCTGATCATTTTTGCTCTTGCAGGTCAGGAACTAATGCGGTGGCTGCACTGGAAAACTGATTTTACCTAACCCGACCGCATCATTGGTTAAACTAGGGTTTAGGTGTAGGCTAGCTAGGACCTGCAATAAAATTTTTAGTTCAGAATTAATTAGGTTTACTTGCAAAATTTTACTTCATAGTTAAAAGTGTGTTTGTTGTTTTTGTTTACGATTTATATCTCAGGCAACATCATGTTAAAAGTATTTCCTTTCAATTCCTTTTCAGCTGCTTGTTGTTGCATAAATAATCACTGCTTGTAGTTGCACTTACAACTGGTTGATCATTCTCGCACATGGCGTTGCATTGCACCTTGAGCCTCACTCATTACATTGCGTCATACTCTCTCTCCCTCACATCATTTTTTTTCATATCGCCTGCCACTTCATCAGCCCTCATTGCAACCCTATCACCTTGCAGTCTTGTTTTGCCCTGATTGCTGAAGCAGTAACCCCATTGTTTTGTGTGAGGTTGCGGTGGCTATCTCAAGAGGCAGCTTTCTCTTAGGACCAATCATCGAAGTCGCATTATTAACAAGATGCCTATGAGTCTAAACCTATTATCTGGGGAGATACGAGCCGGTTGTCTGTGGGAGACTTGATGAGTTGAAATGACTCATACTCGTAAACCTAAGCCTTGTGCCCAGCATAGTCTTGGACGTTTTAATGTGCTGTTCTGCGCGCTGCGCCTATTGTGGTGAATGGGATGTGAAGGTTTGGCATGAGGGAAAACCCAAATCAGGATATCTTTCAGTTTCTGTAACACAAGAAACAACCTCTCTTGCTCATAAAATAAGTCGGGATCCCTCATCCGCCCATGAAAAATAAGTGCCATGAGCACATGAAAATAAGTGCCACGAGCACATGAAAATAAGTGTTGTAAGCACATGAAACAAATAAGGGTAAGCGATCGAGAAAGGCTTCCTGCGCAGAGAGGTAATGCGACGACTCCGCCGGGGTACTGACCAGGCTCGCTGGCAGCGGAGCAACGTCTGTGATTTCTTGAAGTGACTCCGCCGGGGTACTGTCCAGGCCTGCTGGCAGCGGAGCAACACCAGAAACTTATTTTAAAAATCCTGAAAATAATAAGCCCACTGCCTTGCTCGTCACATCATCAACAAGCTACCGGCGTCTGTGAGCTTTCTCTTTGATGTGTTTCTGATTAGCGGGACTTAGTGAGGAACAAGGATTAGACATACTCGTAAAGGGCCAAAGTAATACAAAGGGCACCCACGGAGCTGGTTCAATATTCCCTTGCATCATTATCCGGACTCAGACTATTGTGGTGATATTGACAGAGATGCTGGATTCTACCAGTGGTTCGCCATTTGTTGTAGCCGCTACAACACCACCCAAAATTTTGGGTATATTTAAAATTTTGGGTCCCCCTATGCTCGCTTAGTTGTCAAGGTCTTTCACCGACCCCACGAATCAACTCCATCCTAGCGACCTATCCCCAACCCCTCATGAGTTGTCGCGTCACCATGACTTGATGTTTGTCGCTGCAATCACGCCATGTGTGGGAGGGATCATCCGACATGCGACCGAACACTCGTATCACAGTCGCGTCATGTGTAATGAGCTTGCCATACATCCTTTTAAATGGGAAAACTTGTGTTTGTTGACAATTAAAGGCCCTGTCGCTGTAGGTCATTAATCATGTGGTTTGAATACCTCTGTTACAATTGCTAGTCTCATATGTTTTATCTGTGGGCACCATTATCAAAGAATAATTATGATTGTCGTAATGTTCTACACAGGTCGACCCCACGGGTAACAGACTCCTTAGTCGTGACACGACATCGAGGGAAATGGAATTGAGCTCAACAACGAGGCCAAAGTTGCGGAACTGGGGAGGAGGAAGAGCAAGTGACCAGTACTGTTAAAAGGAGAATAATGTGATATGTGTCGATCAGAAAAAGATCCTTTTGTGTCACCAACACAGAAGGTGTTCTTCATTAGTGCACACCGGAATTATGGAGATCCTGCACAATGCCTGCTCCGTGTCGATGTCTGTATACAAAGGAACATTTGTCGCCATTTCGACAAGTCTAACATTAATGATGGCCCGGTGAACAAAGCAAAATCAGGAGATCTCACTGAGGAGTGACATTCTCGTTCAAGGCTTTATCGTGCCAAGTGGCAGTGCGAAAGCATATGTGTTGGTGTGGCAAGCCAACGACAGATTTCAAATATGTGAGCACATCTCTGGAAGCAGCATTTATGGATCCTTAGCTACATAGTGTGAAATTATTGATGCTGCAAGGAGTACAAAGCGAAACAAGGAAATGGTATTAAAACCCTAGTCGCCTTGCTCTTTCATATCCATAAGGCTTATCTATGCGGAACCATAAGGGATGGGGAACTGCAAATTGAACCTAAAAGGTGATGATTAAATGCATGCACCTTTGGAAGACTGGCACCTTGATGCATATGCAAATAGTCTATATAACTACAAAGCAGAAAGGCTCAATATTAGAAGGGTCATTAATGTGGCTTGAGTAGCATTTTTCGACTCACGATCTTTCAAAACAAGAAGGCTTCATATTATGAGGTAAAGTGAATGATCGAATTAAGACCAAGTTCGAAAACATGTAGTTTCAAAACCACCAAAGATCATGGAACCAAAAAGCTATGCAAAACATTATAGATGGGCGCAACTATGTGGATGAAGGTTATAGTTTAAATATGATGTGATGAAAACCAAGGGTAAGAACTCATATGGTTCGGAAAAACCATAGTATATCGTGGAGCAAAGCTAAGTAATAACATCGTAGAGCGCGCAAATGGACCAAGGTGATTGTTGTGTATATTAATGCATAGCGTAAAACAACAAAGTTCCCAAACCATATTAAGTGACAGCCCAACCTTACAAGTAAAGCATTGCCATATGGAAACTTTCTATGGCAAGTTTCGACCTACACTCAAAAGCTTGTGGCATGTATATTTTTTATGGTCAAAGGTAGCGTTTACGTTGATTAGTCCAAACATGTAGAACAATCGACATAAAAAGGGTTGCACATTTCCGGTTTTCATATTACGATAGGTGTTTCGAGCCATATGCATAACGCAACGGTCAAACGTATGGTTGAACACGGAGGTATTGGGCCGAAAGGCATTTTCGTTCACTCTCTACGTTGCATGGAGTCAAACATATTATGGCATGCTCCGATTTATACGTTTGAAGGTGGTCAATTCTATGATTAATATGGCGGACCAGGATGTGCGAAGTTTGCGTTGCATGAAGCCCTACTGAAATGTGTATACGTTACATGGCGGTTAAAACTGAAACCTTTCAACGTTACAATATTTCGCAAATACAGTTGGCGCAAAGGTGTGTTCAAGACGTGGCAGCGATTTTTATAATACATGAATCAGTCAAAACTGCATGGTGTAATTGTCGACGCGTCCATCTGCAAGTTGCATGGCAACCGTCATAAACACGACTGTGCGTTTAGGGTAAGTACAGCAGGATATCGCGCAGAAATAGAATATGAATGATTTATGCTGACTTCTGCAGCCTCGACGGCGATATTCCAGGAGGGAATCGCTCTTCGGATCTATTGTGTTCACCATATTTAGAAAAATGCTATCGCTACAGACTCATTGGAGGCTGAATTCCCGAGACTGCCATTACTGACTACGTTGAGCTGTATTCACAGAGCTCAATCCTCGATGATGCCTAGGGCTCTTGCTATTGCTATCTCACATTCCACATAGGTCGATTTGAGATTGTTGCAGCGTGTTCAATTGCAGGCCCATGAGAACCATGACCGCAGCAGAAGCCTTCAACGCTAGATGTTTTATACAACTGGCTTACCTAACAGTAGAGGCTGAATGGCGAAAACTCTGTATAGAGAACTGTTTTATTCCTGGAGGAAAGCTGCGTTGTCTAGGTGTTGTCACCTGCAAAGGTAGCCCGCCATCAAGGCTTGGAAGAGCGCATTTGGTAGTTAGTGCTACATCTAGAACGATGCTGTCGTGGGATTTTTCGAAAGTAGAGATGGTTTCCTACCTCGTTACTGATCTAGAATTGGAGCAGGGCTGCTATCAGTTTGTCGCTTGGTCCCTGCAGCGAATGGGAGCATCATAAAACGGAAGTAATCGTGCAGGTGAGGTCGTTTTGCAGGGTTATTAATGGATGTAATATAATAGCTGGCCCAGAGATCGGATCTTAATATGGTGGCTCTGCAGCCGCGCAAAGGAAAGTTGTTAGTTTGGCTGGCTATGATTTAATGGACCTAACTGAACAGCCTCCAGTGTATAAGGCTGTTATAAGCCTGCCTAGATTGCTGTACCTGACCAGTTCTTCTCAGTTCAGATACCCGAGATTCTCCAATAGAAGGTGACAAGTACTGCTCCTCTGATGGATAAGTAATCGATGAGCATGAAAACCTGTGGCAAACAATAAGAACGTGAATAAAGAAACTTATGCCTATCAAGTAGTTTAATCCGATACTTGAAGAGGACCTGGTATGTGGGAAGGATGATAATCCCAACAGAGAAAGGGCACAGAGAAAACTATCCCTAGCCCTTCTCTCCAAAAGATTCAGTAGTTGACCACCAGGGGTCTTAGTTATGGTTTTCATTCTTATAACTGATTAAAATGCTCTTAGCTTTATTATTATTGTTCAGTCATATAGACATGTGACCTATGTTATTTTATTGCAGAAAGAACCTTCTGTTTGCACAAGAGCCAGGGTTTTCCCCAACCAACAAGAAGACATTTTCAGAAAGAGAAGATGCTGGCGAAAACTCCAAATAACTCGCAGATCCGGTGAGGTCGCGAGGTTGCACTTCTTTGGTTTCCCGTCTTTTGCGACCTTGCGACCCAGCGACCTGGTCGCAAGGTCGCAAGGTCGCATCTCTTCGATTTTTCACCTCTTGCGACCCAGCGACCCATCGACCTAGTCGCAAGGTCGCGAGGTCGCATTTCGTCGGTTTTTCACCTTTCGCGACCCAGCGACCCAACGACCTAGTCGCAAGGTCGCGAGGTCGTATTTCGTCGGTTTTTTCACCTTTCGCGACCCAGCGACCCAGCGACCTAGTCGCAAGGTCGCATCTCTTCGATTTTTCACCTCTTGCGACCCAGCGACCCAGCGACCTAGTCGCAAGGTCGCGAGGTCGCATTTCGTCGGTTTTTCACCTTTCGCGACCCAGCGACCCAGCGACCTAGTCGCAAGGTCGCGAGGTCGCATATCTATGTTTTTTCCACCTTTTGCGACTCTGCGACCCAACGACCTGGTCGCAAGGTCGCGAGGTCGCATCCTGGCAATTCTCTTACAACCTGCGGAACATCTCGTGGAGAGATCTAGCCACTCCTGTGTGAGGGAATTTTCCTTGTATGATAGAGAAAATACCATCCATGTACATCATCACCCTTTCCAACACTTAATGCAGCAACCTACACCATCTTGACACCGAGGCCTGGAGACGTAGTCCCTCCTGGAAGAACTCCATTATCAATGTCTTATGTTGCTAATACTTGTTATGTTACTCTTCTTTACAACATGTAGATGTTCATTTATGTTCATTAATGCTTTGATGCAATTCTAACACATCAACCTAAGTAAAAGGTCTTGGTTAAAAGGGTAGCAAAAATTTACTTGGATCAAGTGGTATCATAGCGGTCTTCTTGCTGATTTGGATTGCAGGTGTGAACCATTGAAAGTTCGCTGGGTTGAGAAATGGAGGATGTCAAAGACATGTATGAGACCATGCCCAGGGTGTCTAAGAAAGCGAACATGTTGTATGAAGCTTATGAGAAACAAGCAGCAGACAACGCTGAGTTAAGGAAGCTTCTACAAGAGGAGAAGGAGGACAAACATTGGTTGCAGCTTCAATTGGAAGCCACGACAGAGGCATTGGAGGAATTGAAGCATAAAAAGGAAAGTCTTCAAGAAGATCATGATGCATTGAAGACACTCCTATAAGAAGAGAAGGAGGAGAAGCATTTATTTTAGCTTCATCTACAATCCGCGACAGACGCCTTGGAGGATGTGAAGCGCAATGGAAGCTTAGAGAAGCCTTCTTCACCTATTTCAAAATCGATAGCTGAGGTAAACAATGTTGATTTCTCTTCATTTTTATCTTCAGCTAATATCATTTCTATTCGAAGTGTGGAGATCCCCATTACAGGAAATGGCATGAGACTCCTCACCAATATGGGGTACAAAGGAGGAGGACTTAGCATTCGTGGCCAAGGCATAACCCAACCATTGGAGGTTGTGCAGAGACCTTGCTATGCATGGTTGGGATACACTGAACGAGGATGTTCGAAGGACATCAAAGGCAAACTGGTATTGTTGAACTCAACAGGGAAGAGGATTGATGGGAACACTTCACCATCATCCCATGGTAGTGCATGTTGTAGTGAAAGAGCTGAGGCAAGCTCTCATCACCTTGATCACACTAGAGACCGCCAAGGAAGGTATAACAAGTCCCCCTATTCCAAATTTCATTTTTATTATAAGAATGTTGCTAATGATGGTCATAAATCATGGCATAATAAAACTTGTCTTTTTTGTGGTTTATGTAATCATGTTATTTATGAGTGTTGGAAACGAATGAAAGCAAAAAGGAGGATGAGGCGTGGAAAGCCTTCCCCACAGCAGAAAAAGAAACTGGTTAAGAAGGTTTGGAGGAAGAAGACCTTTTGTAGCTAGTGCAACTAAAGTGGCCATCAAAGAGGCACATGTTCGAGGCTCCATCCAGAGCAGCACCTTAAGGACAAAGCGTCAGTGCGTGAATCGGGGGAAAGGATTATTCGACAAGAAAACGTGCCACAAGGAGATGATCCATTCACTTTGATAAGTGAGAGATGGTTTTTCTAGATTTTTTTTCTAGATATATTAGCTTTTCATGGCCATGTTTGTAAATCATATGTTTCATTTTTAACTGTAAAAGTGATGATGTGTTTTTCCATCACTTATTAAGAAACCATGATATTTTGGCCTTGTCTTATAAATCATGTAATGCATTTATTTCATGTAAAAGTGATGATGTGTTTTCCATCACTCTGAAATGCGAAAATGATGTTTTTGTCTTGTAATGATAGCTGGGGTGTGATTTCCATCTGATGTAAACTTGACCACCAAGTACGTGTTATAAACTCGTGGCAAGTATGGAAATTTTTTAGTCATAGTTGGTCATATTTGAGCATGTAATTTGCAAGGGATTGTACTATAGGTTTGTAGAGGATGCAGGTGTCGGCTCATTGCTTAAGGCTCCAAAGAACAAAGGTGAAGGAGATGGAAGGGTGACCTTTTTCAGGACACTTGTGATGCAGACATTGTACATAGTAGTTGGAGATTATTGTTGCTGATTTTGGAGGACCAAAAGCTCCTCAGTGTGGAGGAATGATCCAAGTGGCTCCAGAGACACACATAGGACAAAGAGGGCTTCTAGAAGCTCAAAAATGGAAGTGTTCGGAGTTCTCTTGAACCAAGTTCAAGTTGAAGAGTTCATCTTCCTAATCAGATTGGTGTGAATGACGTGTCAATCCGAGCTCATATGAAAAAGTTAGAGCAGTTTGAAGTTTTGTTAAGGTAGGAAACGTGGGGCCCATGGTGTGCCACATGGCATCCCAGTAAGCCTGTGGGACCCACATGGCAAGTCCTTAGCTATTGACACATCGCGCTCCTCCATTGGTCCTCCCTGCATAAAAGACAAAAAAATATATTGTTAAAATACCATTAAAAACTAAAATCATTAAAGAATGGATATATATTAAAAATTGTTATTTAACCATATAACAAAATTCATATTTAAATATGAAATCCTAACAAACCATATATTAAAAATAAATCCATCAGAAAAAACAAATATGAAAAATCAAAGCCATGGAATGAATGTATTTAAAAAAGAAGAATTTGTATTGTTATGGAACAAATGTATTTAAAATTTTGTATGGTTATTATGTAACCGTACCCCAACATAATACTCCACCATATTAATAATAGCATGGATGTATTAATGCGGGGGGACCAAACCACGTAACCGTATTACAACATTCAAAACATAACCGCACCCCGTTTAAAATGCAACGATGCCAATTTAAAACAACAACCAAACAATGGCTAAAAAAAATATATTGAAACGGTTATGTGCACTCCAAAATTATATAACACGCCCTTTTAAATACAAAGGGTGGTATAACAGCGCACCATATTTGGGGGGAGGTGGGATCTGAAGCCCCGACCTCCCATCTCTAAATTCATCTCCGTAACCATTAGGCCAACAACCTCTCTTGATAAATCCGCTGAATTTTATATTTAAAACCATCATTTTCATAGTGCGCCCAGGTAAGTGCGGGCACAATTTTTGAGGCCAATGCAGCAGAAGTTAGAGCATGCAGTTCGAGGTAGTGCAGGCACGAATTTCGAGACAAAATCCTTTTTGATGCGAAGGGAATGTTTTGATCCCAAGGAGGTAAAATTTTCAGAATGTATTAAACTTTATATGCACTTTAACCAAAATTTTACAGGGAGCACGATGGTGCACCCAGATTTTCCATTTGAGGAGCGGTTTTGCAGATTCCCTCTGGGTGAGAATCTTCAGAAATCTTGAGGGAATCTTTTAGATTCTGTGGAGGCTGAAATTCACCGGTGTCAAAATGAGGTCAACCATATACTCATTCTTCTCATAATTTCGCAAGGATCTCAATGGTGAGATCAGATTCCTATATTGAGTTGTAGATTTCCAGATTCCTTATGGAGCAACATCTTTGAGGAATCTAGGGGGAATCTAAAAGATTCATAAGGCTCAGATTTCGATAGAGTCACAATTTGGCAAATCGACAGTCGATCCTACACCTCTCAGTGACACGAGTTCAACAGTGTAGTTAGATTTTCCATCTGAGCCTTATGTTTTTCGGCCACTTTTCAAAGTGGAGTTACAGGTGTCAACATTCAATGTGTGAGCAGTCCTTTTCAGGATATTCGATGCCACGAGATTGATAGTACAAGCCAGATCCAAAAATTTATCATCCTTGTCTTTAGATAGCTCTAGGATGTGATGTACATGTAGTGTGATCATGTACTTCTTTGTCTCTTTGCTATGAGATGCATTGTGTTGTATAGATCCCTGTTGATGTTTGATGTGGAATCTTGTTTTTTTCTAGATGTGAGATGTAATTTATATCATGGATTTGTTTTATGTTGTTTGTGATCCCTTTGTCTCCATGTTGGCGGGATACTCATTGTCACCATGTATTTTTCATTGAGATCCCTTTGTTTCATGTTCAGCGGGATACTCATAGTCATCATCCAGGTGAACTTGTCATGCTAACAGGAGTCCTTTTTGTGAGTGAGAGTTCCTGTAGCGGAACATCTTGTGGAGATATCTATCCACTCCTGTGTGAGGGAATTTTCCTTGTATGACAGAGAAAATACCATACATGTACATCATCACTCTTTCCAACATTTAATGCAGCGACGTACACCATTTTGACGCCGCAGCCTGGAGATGTAGTCCTTCCTCGACGAACTCTATTATCAATGCCTTATGTTGCTAATGATTTCTATGTTCCTCTTCTTTACAACATGTAGATGTTCATTTATGTTAATTAATGCTTTGATGCAATTCTAATACATCAACCGAAGTAAAAGGTCTTGGTTAAAAGAGTAGTGAAAATTTACCCGGATCAAAAGCTCTCCATTAATATTAATTTCCCACGAAGCTTAGATTGTACTTTAACATGACCTGTCTATGCTATGGTGAAATCTTAAAGCTTAGAAATATGTTTGAAAATTATAAGATTTAATTTTTTTACTTCTAATTACTTCACAACATATTTTGTTTTTGTTTTTAATTATAGACGATATTATTTCTCTATTTAGAACATAATTTTAAAATTTAAATTTTATTTTAAAGGGACATAAATGGATGGAATAACTTACACATCCCCTCATACTGGGTTGTAGAATGAGCCTCGCAGCTCAACTAATAGGGTCATAAATCAATCAAGGAGATAAGTGGTAAAATAAATGCAGTGGCTTGGGTTTACACTTAACACAAGCAAATCCTCCTCCTTAGGCCTCTGAACTATTTCTAATCCTCCAACCCAATCATTATTTACATTTCCAGATTTTTTACTTGAGTTGCAATTCACTGTGACATTTATAAAAGGGGTATAACAAAGAGTTATCACAAGATTAGATTGCATTTGTAGTCCCAAATGATTTATTTTTCTTTATTAATTTGTATTATCCTACATGTAAATGATAATTGGCTAGTAAAAAAACAATGATAATTGGTTTAACCCACAAAGAATATGAGCATAAATCTCATAATTTACTTCAAACTTCATAACAAGGACATTACAAATTATGCTACCCCATGGGCTAAGAAAATAATAAAATATGATATCAAAGTGAAATAAAGGAATTTCAAGAATTATTTCATATGTATTCAATAAAGCACAAAATATATGGAGCATATTACATTATAACACAACTCACAACACTATGATATATAAAATATTGTGTTATTGAAAGAAATCTTATTAATTTTATGTAAATAATTTTTAGATGCACATACATATGTACAAGAATGAATACATACATACATACATACATACATACATACATATATATATATATATATATATGAGATTTTATTAGTAAGGAAATATTGATTATTTAGTTTATAACTTTTAAATATAATTAAAATATCAAATTAAACAAAAATACTATAGAAACATAAACATATCATTAAATGAATTATATTTTAAATTTATGTATTTATATTTTTGAACATCGAGAAAATCTATTATAATTTAGTTGTCAAACTTATATATTTGTACTTTTAATCACATTATGTAGAAAGTCATATAACTAATGCATTATACACCAAGATTCTCCTGATCACACACTATTTAAACTTCATGCACAATACAAAATCTCTTCTACCATTGATCATCACATGCGGAAATAAATTCAATTGCATGCACACATTAAAACCATAAACATTCACACATATGAACACAGTAATTTATGGGAAAGCTTAAAGCTGAAAACCCCCAACTATCTGTTTATTATATATGTCATGGAGATCATATAACAATCATAATACAAAGCTTATCACAAGATCTCAGTATCTCCAATCGCTACACACTAATCAGGTCCCGATTTAGCAAAACACTGCTCCAATCTCTGCCACCTGCTAGCCTACCTCTACTGCGCAATCCCTGCTGAAGAATGGCTCACAATGAACTTGAATTAGTCTAGCCTTTCTCACGCAATCCTCATTGGAATCTCCAATCATTGGTTGTTTCAAATCATGCAACACTATAGTCACAACTGATAGTTAACCTACTCTTTCACCTATCTCTCCACTGGTCTCCACTGAAACTGTCCATGCACTGTAGTTAACTGATGTATTCTTCAGTTGATTAATGAGTTAATAATTAGTGAATTAATTAATAATTAATTCACACCAATCTCACTAGTGTATCAATCAGTTAGAATAGATACAACTAGCTCAAATGTGTCTAACTGAGTTAAACTGAACACAACTCCACCAACTACTTCTCCAACTCCACCAAACTCTGTCACATGATTTCTAACTAAAGTCTCCATGCAATAGCTCCACTTAACCCTCAAGAATAGCGTAATTCCTTCTGTCAGTTCCTGTTCCACATCTATGCACTTAACTGAAGTGCTCCAAGAGAATAAGATAATGTTTATAGTCCAAATATTATTAAGAGCTAATAATATTCGACATATCTATTTTTAGACTGGTAATCTAAAAATAGATTCCGCCCAATATGTCTAAAAATAGAAGTCCATCTATTTTTTCCAACTTGACCAACCATCCACAAATAGCATCCTACAACTCATAGAATATGATTGACATGTCTAAAAATAGACTTGCGACAAAAATAGCCTGCGGGCCCACTTAGTGAAGGCGACTCTTTTCACTAAGCTCATCATCTTGTTGCATTCTCAACACTCCCTCTCAACAAGATAGGAATTATCTGCCACCCCGATCCTGTCTCTGTGGTATTCGAATCTACTCCTGGTGAGCGCCTTCGCCAAGATATCAGCATCCTGATCCTCCGTGGGAATGTATGAAAGTAACATGATCTTCTGCTACACACAATCTCTGATATGATGGTACCAGATGTCAATGTGTTTAGATCTATCATGAAATACTGGATTAACCGAGAGTTTGATGCAACTCTAATTATCACAATATATCACAGTAGGATCTAAGTGTGAACCGAAAAACCCGACGAGGATCTTCCTCATCCATATAGCCTCGCATGCAGCCAAACTCGCTACCATATACTCGGCCTCCTTTGAACTGAGTGCCACGGATCTCTGTTTCCTGCTGTACCAAGAAACTGCTATTGACCCGATACTGAAAATCCCTCCAGATGTGCTCTTTCTGTCCGTTGGGCTTCCTGCCCAATCTGCATCTGTGAAGCCATGTAGCTTCACCTCATCCGACTGTCTATACCACAATCCATATCCCGATGTGCCTTTGAGATATCTCAATACATGCTTCCCCGCCTTCCAAAAGAGCTTGGTAGGCTTAACCATAGCTTGTGAAAGCTGGTTAACAGCATAGCATATGTCGGGTCGTGTATTGAACAGATACATAAGCGACCCCACCAACTGTCGATAAACAGTGGCATCCACTACCTCTGCCGAAGTAGCATCCTCCTTCCTCCATCCACCAGGAAGAGGAGTATCAACAGGCTTGCAGCCATGCATGTTGAACTTCTCTAGTATCTCTCGGGCATACTTTCCTTGAGAAACAAACAGTCCATCACTGCACTGCCAAATTTCCAATCCCGGGAAATAATGAAGGAGGCCCAAGTCCTTCATCTCAAACTCCTTTGCAAGATCAGCCTTGCATGAGTGTATCAACAGTTCATCACCCGTCAAAATCAAATCATCTACATAAAGTACAATGATCAACAACTTACCCTCCACCACAATCTAGTATAGGTTCGGATCCGCCTCACTCTTGGAGAATCCAAGTCCGGTGAAATAACTGTCTATCCGTGTGTACCAAGCATGAGGTGCTTGTTTCAACCCATACATCGCTCTCTTGAGCCTGCACACATGCGACTCGCTACTGAAGATCTCAAAACCTTCGGGCTGCTCTATGTACACCTCCTCCTCAATGACTCCGTTGAGGAACGTAGTCTTCACATCCATCTGATGAATGTGCCACCCCATCTATGCCGAGAGAGCAAGAATCGTCCGTATGGAAGAATACCTTGCGGCAATTTGAGTTTTCTCATAGTCGGTCCTGATACGCAGAAGCCACAGAAACAAATCTTGCCTTGTACTTCTCCACACTCCCCTTAGCTACTTGCTTCACTTTGTAGATCCATCTCGAACCTACCACTAATTTCCCTTCCGGCCTTGGGACAATCTCCCATGCACTGTTTCTAACAATTGAATCATACTCTTCCACCATGGCATCTACCCATGCAGGGTCCTCCACAGCTTCCTCAAAAGAGGATGGCTCTGTCATGATACACTTTCTCATTAGAGCCATGTATCCAATATATCGGTCGGAGTGGCGTCTCTGTCTACGATTGTGACGTAGGTGTTCCTACAATCTTCTTTGCATCTTGATTCGGTCACTCAAATTCTATAGTGTGCTTTCGCCCTCTGATGGTTGGCGCTGCATGAGTGGTTTCTTCCACTCCATGAACCTCCTCTTGTGGCTGATCCACATCCTGAGGCTCATCCTTGGAACTAATAGCTCCTCATCTGCATGCAAGTGTGGCTCCCTCTCAAGCGAACACTTCATGGCTTTCTCCTCATGAAATTTGATATCCCGTCGCACAACAGTCTTTCGACTGTCTGGAAAATACACACGATAGTTGTGGGGTGTATTAGTGTAACCCACAAATATCCCAACCTCTGCAGTCAGCTCCAGCTTCTTCTTGGCATCCTTCGTCACATGAATGTAAACAGGTGAACCAAAAATCCTCAAATGGGAAATATCAGGCCTCTTACCAGAAAATGCCTCCTCGGGTGTACTCATGCCAAGTATCCTATGAGGACAACAGTTCTACACATACACTACATTATTTCATGCCTCCGCATACAAGTGAATGGGTAGGCCCTGATCATGCAACATCGCTCGTGAAACACTCACGATCGTTCTGTTCTTCAGCTCAGCAACCCCATTCCGTTGTGGGTTATGAGGTGCTATGAGCTCTCTTTGAATTCCTTACCAAACGTTGAAAAAGAGTACTTGAATTCACCGAATAAATTCACCACCATTGTTGCTCTAAGAGCCTTCACACCAACTTCCCCAACTCTTTCTCCACCGTGCCTTGAACTCACAGAACTTTGAGTATGTCTCGCTCTTCTTCTGCATGAAGAAGATTCAGCACTTACAAGAAAAATCATCAACAAATATCACATAATACCTGTGCTTTGTTGTCGAAGCTGCTGAGAAAGGTCCACACACGTCTGTGTGAATTCTCTCAAGGATCGTCGTGGCACAACTATCCTTCTCGTGAAAGGTGGCTTTCACAAATTTTCCCAAGGTACATCCCTTGCACTAATCTGACTGCGCAAGAGTACCCTTAGGAAGCCCAGTAGAAATCTGCTACAGTATCTTCAAAGCTCCATGGTGAAGGTGGCCTAATCTCCGGTGCCATAGCTCACATATCTCGCACCCCACTCCCTTACGCCTTGCACTATGGACAGATGGCACGGCCATCTACCTCTGATTGATAAAAGGTTCTTAACTCGAACCCCTATCCTCCGGGTCTCACCTGTTGCCTTACTGCACAGGAAATCCTTTCCCTCGCTAAAGATGATATCATATCCCTTATCTTCCAACATCGCCACAGAGATAAAATTCTTCTTCAATCTTGGAACATGCATGACTTCCTTCAATACGAAGGGTTTACTAGACTCCCTCTCAAATGAAATGGTATTGATACAGGTCGCACTGTATCTACCATCATCGCCCATCTCGATGTGCACTCCAAGATCCTTCTCCTCCAAATCAGTAAACAAATATTTGTCTCCGGTCATGTGGAATGATGCACCACTGTCAAGAAACCACATTGATCCCATCACACTTGAGACCAAGCATGCGATAAAAAAAAATCCAGCTCAAACTGTGAGGCTAATGCCTCTCCAGCTGTAGATCCAGTAGCCTGCTTATTTTTCTTCTTTTGTGGACAATTAGTGGCGTAATGTTCGTGTTGGTGACAGTGAAAGCACTTCACCTTGGACATGTCCTGCTTCTTGCCTTTCGCACCGGATTGAGAAGCATTCTTCTTGCCCTTCCCCTTCCTTGCTTTGGCAGCCAAAGCGCAATTTTCTTCATCTGCATTCTTTGATGAAGATTCGTCCCTGGTACTCCGCCTTATCTCCTCTTGCACAAGATCCGACCAAAGTCGCTCCCATCCTAGCAATTTCTCCCGACCATTGACAGAGTCTGATAGAATGTAACTTTTTGGAAGCCCAAAGAATAATCTCGCAATTCTGTTCATCTGCAGTCACCCCCACACTTCCCATTCATCCCTAGCATTGGATGAACTTAGTGAGGTACTTCGGCATACGTCGCCTTTCTCCAATTTTTTTTGTTCACGAGTTTTATCCTTGGCGCCAACTTCCTCTGGTCGATCTTGCTTTCGAATAAGTCTTTCACGCTTTCCACATCAAGAATGGAGAATCCTTACCATGAAGGCTGGACACTATGTGATCCTTTACACCTTCCAACAGAATTCTTCGACACTTTGCTGTCTTCTTTTTCCATGCGTCAAGTGCGGTAGCATCGCTAGAAGCAGGTTTTGGAATTCTGCATCTATGAACTCCTTCAACCCATTGTCATCCAACACCACCTCCATATTGTCCTTCCATGCAATATAATTCGATCTTTCCTCAAGGGCATACTCCAATCACAATCCGTTGAAAGACATAGCAACCGACACCACGGCTTCTCTTTTATAAATTCGAATTCCACCAGCGCAAAACTCAACCGCTTCAATGCTTTGCAATTGCTCCGATGATCAATATCGCTATGATACCATGTAGAAAATCATATAAATAATGCGTTATACACCAATATTCTCCTGATCACACACTATTTTAACTTCATGCACAATACATAATCTCTTCTACCATTGATCATCACATGCGGAAATAAATTCAATTGCATGCACATTAAAACCATAAACAATCACACATATGAACACAGTATTTTATGGGAAATATTAAAGCTGAAAACCCCCAAATATATGTATATTATATTTCATAGAGATCATGTAGCAATCATTATACAAAGCTCCTCACAAAGCTCTCAGTACAATCTCCAATTTCTACACACTAATCAGGTCCGATCTAGCAAAACACATGCTCCAATCTCTGCCACCTGTTAGCCTGCCTCTACTGCACAATCACTACTGAAGAATGGATCTGAATGAACTCGAATTGGTCCAGCCTTGCTCTCGCAATCCTCATTGGCATCTCCAATCACTGGTTGTTGCAAATCATGCAACACTATAGTCACAACTGATAGTCACACTGCTCTTTCACCTACCTCTTCACTGGTCTCCACAAAGCTTGTCCATGCAGTTAAATGATGTATTCTTCAATTGATTAATGAGTTAATAATTAGTGAATTAATTAATAATTAATTCACACCACTCCTCACTAGTGTATCTGTCCGTTAGACTAGATACCAACTAGCTCAAATGTGTCCTAAGCGGGTTAAGTGGATTCAGCTCCACCAACTACTTCTCCAACTCCACAAAATCTTGCCACATGAGTTCTGATTGAAGTCTCCATGCAGCCACACAGAGCCAACCCTCAAGAATAAGCGTAATTCCTTCGTGACTCTGTGCCACATCTGTGCACTTAACTGAAGTTCTCCACGAGAATAAGATAATGTTTATAGTCCAAATATTATTAAGAGCTAATAATATTCGACATATCTATTTTTAGACTGGCAATCTAAAAATAGATTCCGCCCAATATATCTAAAAATAGAAGTCCATCTATTTTTTCCAACTTGACCAACCATCCACAAATAGCATCCTGCAACTCATAGAATATGATCGACGTGTCTAAAAATAGACTTGTGCCAAAAATAGCCTACAGGCCCACTTAGTGAAGGCGACTCTTTTCACTAAGCTCATCATCTTGTTGCATTCTCAACACATTATAATTTTTTTTTTTTTTTTTTTAAATGGAAGGAATTTTTCTATAAAAGAAGATTTTGTTAAAATATTAAAAAAAAAACACAACGGTTAGTTCAATTGGTCAAGACCACATTATTAAAAGAACCTCTGATATTGAGAGGCCATGAGTTCAATTATCTCAACATTCTTGGAATTAGGCTCCATGGTTGAGCTGACAAGAAGTGATCCTTTTAAGTAAATCTTCTTGGTAAAAATATTCCATTGACGTAGCACTAGATTTGTTTGGTACAAATATTCCATGGACATAGTCACCCATTTTATGATACCATGGACCACATAGAAAAAAAAAATAGAAGGAATTGAATAAAATATGGAAACATTATTGATATATTTGATAATGACTGTTAAATTTCCCGAAAAGCGATAAGAGATGTTCCCAATGAGACTACAAAGACTGAGAAAAAAAGTATGTTCAAAGCTCTTATAGAAAATAAGAAACAATCCTATGTTATTAAGAGGCAAGAGCATCTTATTCACCTTTCTAAAGATTATCCTAGAAATTTTTGGAGGAAGATATGTGTTCGTAAAACAAAAGAAAATAATATCATCTCCTTGGAAGTTTGGGATAATCAACTTAAGAATCTCTATGACTCTCTTGACATCATGAAAAACACCATAAATACTCCTATAGAGGAGGAAATTTTCTCTTTGGAACACGTGGAGTTTGGGATAAAGAAACTCACCAATGGTAAAGCCAAGGATACTTAGGGATACCAAGCCGAAATTTTCAAGATGGGAAGGTCTATTCTCACTCCTCATATTCACAAACTTTTCAATCTGGCCGTAAAACACAAACTCTCTAAGCCTTGGACACAAAGCCTCAATGTGCATGTATTTAAAAGTGTGGATAAAAACATTCCCTCTAACTATCATACAATTATGATTAGCCACATCTTAGTCAAACTTTATGGGCTCATTCTAGGAAAAAAGAGGTTAGTGTATGGCTTGAAAACCACAACAAAAGGGATAAAGGGAAATCTTCCTTTAAACTACATCACTCAACTATCGACCATATTGTCACTCTTAGCATCATGTTTGAAGAATGTTGAAATAGTAAGTCTGACCTATTTTGTTGTTTTGTTTACTTTAGGAAATATTTTGACATGGTGCCACAAGATAAGCTATGGAAACGACTCAAAAAGATAATGGTTCCTCTTGAGTTGAGGGTTGTTGTGATTTGTATATATGAGAACGTTTTATCGAAGCTTAAGACCACTAAAGTTTGGTATAAATAAATTAAATGCAATATCAACATTTAGAAAGGGTATCCCTTATCCCACACATTTTTTGTCATTTACATTGATAAACTTGAAGCTTTCCTGGAAGTTGTGGTATGCGTTGGCGCCAAGCTCGTCGGTATTTTCATTTCTCTTCTCCTTTATGTTGATGATATTTTTCTTCTATCCAGAATCCATGAGGATCTCCATAAAAAATTTAAAATCATCCATGATTACTGCTCTAGATGGGTATGACTATTGTACTGACAAGACTAAAGTCATGATAATTAAATCCAAAAAGATAAATCGTGATAATTTAACCTATGATAAAAATTTCAGGGAATAAATTTTATTCATACAAATACTTAGGTATTGGCATTCATCATCCACTCAATTGGAATTATAACGTTGAGAAAATGATTATTGGGGTCTGGAACGCTTATTATGACTTTGAAAACAATTGTAAGACGAATGACCTCTGGGTTTGGAGTAAAAAAAAGTTCTTCTTTGAGACTCTCGTCACCCATGTGATTTTTTATGGATGTGAAGTCTAGGGTTGAAGTATATCTAGAGAATAATGGAGTAATATCGAGATTATCCAAAAAAAAATTATAACCTACAAACTCAATATTAAAGGTAATAATCCCTATCCTATTCTCTTGACTGAAGCTAGCCTTTCCCCCATTGAAAGCATGGATATTTTCCGCTATTTGATGTATAAGAAGAATCTTTACAACATGGAAACCAAGAGGTTCCCAAAAATCACTTCTAACTCTAGCCAAAACCCCCACCTTCGGCTCAAGCAGGGTTGGCACATGGATGTCGAGGCATGGCTTAACTATGGGAAGGTAGATGAGGAGGCCATCTTTGAGAATAGAGATACTATTAAAAATATTATCACTTAAAAATTTAAGGGAAAATTGTGGGATGATAGGGAGCTTGGGGAGAAAATAAAGCTAAGGTACTATAAGGAGGTGATCAACACCTCTCTCACTAACCAAAATTATCTCTTTGTCTTGACTAGTGTTAAGAAGAAAATGAAAATTATGAAGATAAGAACTAACTCCCATGAGCTTTGAAGTGAAACTTGGTGTTGGTCTATCATCAAAACACCTTGGGAAAAAAGAATTTTTTAGTTAAGAGAATTGAAGATGAAAATCACTTTCTATAGGATTGTCCAACCCTTAATCACATATATTCTCATTTCCAAAACATCTGCCACATTTCCAACCTGTTAACTCCCTCCAGATTCCCAATGTTGAGAAAGGAAGCTAAAGGGATAACCAAAAACCATCTGTAGACTCGGTATCTAGCCCTACCAAGTCAGAGAGGGCTCTCTCAAAATCAGTCTCACATCCAATGGAAATGACTGGAGAATGATCATTTTAGGCTAGTTATAAGCTCAATAAAATTTCATTAGGGTTTTTTATTTAATTTTGCTGGATCAAGATCATAGATATAGGAACTAGGACATGGTTTCGAATGATCAATTGCAGGGATGAAAATGAGGCAAGATAGGCATGTTTAGTGAAATATTTGGGTTGTCATTATGGTATATGGTTGAAAAATGAAGGATCAAAATGAGAATATGACTATGAATTCATTCATCAGAACACAAACATGAAGATATCAAAACAAAGCATAAAACTTATGAATTCTACTTAAAAACCAATGAGATGATCACATGAAAGAATAGATATGGTTGTAAGGAGAGATAAAAATTCAATTTTATGATAAAAATAAGAAGAAACACTGTCAATAAGCATACCATAAGAATCCCAAGATTATTGCTGCAACTATCTTTGATATCATTGTAAAATGGTTGACACTAGCTCCACACTATGATTACCAAGTATCCAACCCTCACAATGAATTGAGTTTGAGTACATATAGAAAAATAAACAAGATGCCACATCTAGGGGTCGAAACCTCATACAAAGTAGCCAATTAATTCACCTAATGACTCATAGCCTAATTTTAAGGGAGTTAGAAACAACTTTCCCCTTTTTTAGCTATCAAGTTGAGTTTTTGTCTCAAGTCATTAAACATAAGATCCTTTAATAGAGATGACCCTAAATAGGCTCATTAATAATCAAAAAAATCATGAGATAGTTTCTACATTAACTATTTTTACCTTTTTATGTCCACGTGTCAAGAAAAGTCCTCAAACCTAGAAACACAACGAAACATTACAAAAGCTCAGCAAAAGTTTGGAAGGTGATTTGGAGGCCTTCCCGAATTTTTTTTGGGCTAAAAATGGTATGGTTGGAAATTTGGAGATGTATAATACACCATGGAATACTCTAGCACTAGAAAACACTACTCCAAGGCTCTGAAAATGTTCCTTGAACTCAAGTTGTCCCAGAAACGCAACGAATTCTCTAAAAGCACAATGAAACAATAGGGTCAACGATGAATTGATATACTTTTAACCATAACATTTTTTACAAAAAAGAGAGACGTTTTTGTAGATATGGTTTTTTAGGAGAAAAAACTCTCTCGAGTTTCAGAAATACATTTCCATTTGCTCGGAATCTGTGCCACAAAATAATCTCTGAAACAGGCAAGAAAAATTGGAGAATTTTATTTTCTGAAATAAGTCTCCAAGAACGTTGAATATGTCCCAATATATGATACCTATGTAAAACTTGAAGGATTTTATCATGATTTGGTCTGTCCTTAACAAAAACCTCTTTTGGGTTTCCAAAATTCATCTTCATGTTGTCAGAAACTTCTTTTGCAAAATGATGACAAAAAAGTAGAGTCAGAAGCGCAACGAATTTCAATGGAGGAAAATGAGAAGGAAGGGGGGTTAGGAAAAATTATAAAAACATTATGGGAGGTAGGAATAGATGTTAGGAAGACAATGGAGGTGTAATTTCTTGAAATTAGTGAGAAAAAATGGGTGGAAATGTCAAAACACATTCTTAGGGTAAAAGCGCAGTAAAAAACTAGGGTTTTTGGGGAAATGGTGAAATGAGAGGAAAGGGGGTAGGGAAAATTGTAGAAAAATTATGGGGAGTAAGGAATATCTTAGGAGTATAGGGGCAGTGAAAATTATTATAATGGGTGATGGAAGGAGGGGAAAAACTGGAAAACACAGGGAAAACCCAGAAATGTAGCAGAAGCGCAGCGTGGGCTTGGGTTTTTTGGGAAAAGTGGTGAGATGGGGAAAATATATATGGGAAATGGTTGGGGAGGGTCTATGAAGTGTATACAAGGGTTTTTAGGCATAAAAAATAGGGATTTTCTCCTTCGAAGAAATAAAAACCATGAAATCTTAAAAACGCAACATAAAACCCTAAGAGAGGGATTTTATCACTTTTTGAAGGAAATCACTGCACGAGATCGTTGATGAATGTTTGAATTAATTGTTTAGGAGTGTTGAGAACTTACCTGTTTTTTTTATTTCTTTTAACTTTAAACTAAAAAACACGGCAAATTGCTCGAAGCGCAACAAAAGTACATTAGAAATGCAGCGCGCTGATGGGGAAGGCATTTGGTGATGAAAATCGATGATATGATGGTTGAGATGAGGCACAATGGTGGATAAGATATCTTGGAGGATGAAATTAAGTTCTTGAGTGATTGGATTCTCTTTTATTAGCTTGAAACTTGATTATTTGCTTTGGTGGTGGTGTAACATCATATGTACTTTTGAGAAATGACTTGATGAGGTGATAGTACTGTAGCATATTTTCTTGAAAAGGAAATGTTACCCTTTTACTTTATTCCTTAATTTTCCAAATCCCATGATGGTGATTGAAATGATGGACATGACTCTCTTTTTTCTTTTGAACACTGACATCATGATGATAATCAAATGTAAATCCTAGACCATAACCTATATGATATCACATTAACTCTTTTGATGACCTAGGACACCTAAATGATGACATGACCATGATGACTGATGATGACCATGAGCAAGTGGAAGGAGTAGAAATGACCTAGAAAATAACCAATCACCATATGGAAACCAAGAGAGGTGTCAAATTTTATTTGAAAATGTAACAATTTGACCATAAGACCTTATCAATCACATGGAAAGAATACATTTTATCACTAATGGACTAGCTTTCCTCATCCATTGGGCAATGGAGTCACTAAAAAAAAAATCCTTAAACTGACTCAAATAAAACTAAAAACTGAACTGTACATCGTCAACCGCAAACTATACTGGAAACTGACACTAAAAAATATGCTCATAATGTTGAGCTTATTCATCACACCTTAGCTACTCTAACTGATCCATAAGTGATATGATCAAGTGAAGTCGAAGATCCAGTGCAACCATGAAAGAAAATGGCTATCTAATTTCTTGCTCCTCCTACTTTCCTCAAAGTAAAAGTGTTGTGTTAATGACAACCCCAACTAAAAACTGAACCCAATCTTTGTGTTGGTGAAGAAAAAAAACCTGATCTCCACTGCTGACTTCAATAGATTTGCAAACGGATCTTCCAAAACATAAAGGACCTCTTCTTGTTGTTCAACACATTTAGGCTCTTTACTTGAAATTTCATAAGGATTTGTAAATGAAAAACCATCAATCTGGATGTTAAAATCTTCATTCCTCTCATCTAAAAGAAAAGGTTTTGGATGCTCATGGAAAACTTTAAATGCAACAACCACTTCAAGTATATTCTATTCGCCGTGTGCTTCCAGTGTTTTTGGTTCCTCGCGTGCTTCAACAGGAAGAATATAAATTTGACTGTCACAAGAATCAAGGAAAACAAATTCTTGTTCATTATTTCCTTGCAAAAGTAGATGATTATCACCACAAGATGGTTCACTACTTAAGTTTTCCATACATGCAATTTCAGAATTATGATTTGGACTAATTTCCTCCTGATACAAAATCTTAGAAAATGAATAAGATAAAAAATAAAAAAATAAACTTGAATGATTAGCCTCATACATTTGACTGCATAAAGACTGGCATGGATGGAAATATTTGTGAACCTCATGGGATATAATCTGACTGTTAGGATGAACATCTGCTTCACCTTTAAGAAAATAAGGAGTTGATGTGTGTTGTGAATGAACCTTTCTATCAAGGCAACTAATCTCTGTTATTTTTTGTTGGGAACAAAATTCATAAAGGGCCTCTATGATCTCATAATCCAGGCACTCATCATCACCAAAAGCCTCTTCAACGTATTTAATGAAATCTTCACAGGATTCACAACAATCTTCGAACAACAAGAATGAATGATGTGATTTTCCATAAAACTCAAAGAATGTTGTGTGGAAATATTTAAGAGAGAATAAGCTACCTGTCTTCAACCCTTCATACCAGGATCTTTGTTTCCCTTCCAGGGTAGCCATAAACATTTTCATCAAACAATCCTCATGAAACCTAATCCCAAGCTTATGTATATGACAACGAAATTTTATTAGATGTAGAATTTCCTCATCCTCATTTCCATATATGAATTTGGGTAGATAAAGTTTTCCAATCAATGCAAGGCATTCAATTTATAAAACCAGGAATGTGAGCACGATTCATAGGACCATACCTTCTAGAAATTTAATCCATCTTGAGAACAATAGATGAAATAAGGCATCGTTTAGGTGGCTGATTCTTCTGCCAGCGGAATCACCAATAAAACCCTCAGTTCTGGATCATGCTTCCAGTGGAGTCTTTGAATGAGGTATGAGTTGCTAGGTGAATGATTTCAGCCTTCTTGTGTCCAATCACTATCCCCCATCAACAATCGGATCTGAAACTTGAATAATATTTCCTGGAGAAGATGAAATATTTTGTTTCCTGGCAATGACGCCAAAATTCTAACTCCCCTTAGTTTCCCAAGGCTGAGAAAGGAAGCTAAAGGGGTAAGCAAAAACCAAATTTAGACTCGGTATCTAGCCCTACGAAGTTAGAGAGGGAGGGATCTCTCCAAATCAATCTCATAGCCAATGGAAATTACTGGAAAACAATGATTTTAGGCTAGTTATAAGCTCAGTAAAATTTGATTAGGGTTTTTTATTTAACTTTGCTAGATCAAGATCATGGATCTAGGAACTAGGTCAGGATTTCGAATGATCAATTGCAAGGATGAAAATGAGGAAAACTAGGTATGTTTAGTGAAATATTTGGGTTGTCATTGTGGTATAGGGTTTAAAAATGAAGGATCAAAATGAGCATATGACTATAAATTCATTCAGCAGAAGAAATGGAACAAAAAATTAAAGATCTCATCAAAACAGAGCATAAAACTTAAAAATTCTGCTTAAAAACTAATGAGATGATCACATGAAAGAATACATATGGTTTTAAGTAGAATTAAACATTCAATTTGATGATAAATCTAAGAAGAAACACTGTCAATAAGCATACCATAAAATCTCAACATTATTTTTGTAACTATCTTTGATATCATTGTAAAATGGTGTACACTAGCTCCACTCTATGATTACCAAGTATCCAACCCTCACAATGACTTGAGTTTGAGTACATATATAAAAATAAATACAATTCCACATCTAGGGGTCGAAACCTTATTCAAATCAGCTAATTAATGCACCTAATGATGCATAGCCTAATTCTAGGGGAGTTAGAAACAACTTTCCCCCTTTTTAGCTAACAAGTTGACTTTTTGTCTCAATTAATTAAACATAAGATCCTTTAACAAATATGACCTTAAATAGACTCATTAGCTATCAAAAAGCTCGTGAGACAACTATTACGTCAACTATTTTGACCTTTTGACCTTCACGTGTCAAGAAAAGTCCTCAAACCTAGAAATGCAGTGAATTCTCCAGAAGCACAACGAAACAATAGGGGTCAAATATAAATTGATATATTTTTAACCATAACAATTTTTACAAAATTGGGTGAGGTTTTTGTAGATACGTTATTTTTGGAGAAACACCTCACTTATTTTATGGAAATTAATTTTCCATTTGCTCAAAATCCATGCCACAAAATAATGACTAAAACAAACAAGAAAAATTGGAGAATTTGATTTTCTGAGATAGGTCTCAAAGGAAGTTGAATATCTCCCAATATATGAAGCTTGTGTATAACCTAAAGGCGGTTATTGGGTTTTGGTATTTCCTTAATAAAAACCTCTTTTGGTTTTCAAAAATTCATCTTCCTTTGGTCAGAAACTTCTTTTGAGAATGATGACCAAAAAACAAAGTCAAAAGCACAACGAATTTCAAAGGAGGAAAATGAGAAGGAAGGGGGGTAGGAAAAAATTTGGAAAAAAAAATTATGGGAGGTAGGGATAGATTTTAGGAAGAAAATGGAGGTGGAATTTCTTGAAATCGGTGAGAAAAAATGGGTGAAAAGGTCAAAAAACATACCTAGGGTAAAAGCCCAGGAAAAAACTAGGGATTTTGGGAAAATGGTGAAATTAGAGGGAAGGGGGGCAGGAAAAATTGTAGAAAATTTATGGGGGGTGAGGGTAGATGTTAGGAATACAAGGGTAGTGAAATTTCTTAGAATGGGTGAGGGAAGGAGGAAAAAAGTGGAAAACATAGGGAAAACCCAGAAACGCAATAGAAACGCAGCATGGGCTTGGGTTTTTTGGGAAAAGTTGTGAGATGGAGAATAGGTATGGGAAATGGTTGGGGAGGGTCTATAAAGTGTATACAAGGATTTTTAGGTAGAAAACATAGGGATTTTCTCCTTGTAAGAAAGTAAAAACCATGAAATCTTAAAAACACAGAATAAAAACCTAGGAGAGGGATTTCATCACTTTTTGAAGGAAATCACTGCATGAGAGGGCTGATGAATGCTTCACTTACTTTTTTAGGAGTGTTGAAAACTTCTTGGATGAGAAATGACATGTTTTTTTATTTCTTTGACCTTCAAACTAAAAAACGCATCGAATGTCTAGAAGCGCAACAGATGTAAAACAGAAACACAACAAGTTGATGGGCAAGGCGTTTGGTGATGAAAATTGACGCTCTGATGGTTGATATGAGGCACACTGATGGAGAAGAGTAGTTGGAGGATGAAATTAAGTTCTTGAGTGATTGGATGCTCTTTTATTAGCTTGAAACTTGATTTTTTGCTTTGGTGGTTGTGTAACACCATATGTACCTTTGAGAAATGACTTGATGAGGTGATAGTACTACAACATAATTTCTTGAAAAGGAAATGTTACCTCTTTACTTTATTCCCTAATTTGCTAACTCCCATGATGGTGACCCAAATGATGGACATGACGAGCTCTTTTTTCTTTTGATGACTGACACCATGATGATAATCAAATATAAATCCTAGACTAGGACCTATATGATAGCACATTAACTCTTTTGATGATCTAGGACACCTAAATCAGGGAAAATTTGAAGGATGGAAAATTACCTTGAAGCTTAATAACATTGGCGAATCTCCCTAGTCCCTAATATGCAAAATATAAAATATTTATTGAGGTATTTGTAAGATTATTCAAATTTATAATGATTTTATATATACTCTCTATTTAATATTGGCGATTTTTAAGGTAAAATAATTTTATATTTTAAAATTTGGGTGAATCATTTCTAAAAAAATGGAAATTGGTGATTTTTTTTTTTGGAAAAACATGGAAAATTAGCCCACCTTCGAATATTAGCCCCCAAAATTTTCCATGACCTAAATGATGACATGACCATGATGACCGATAATGACCATGAGCAAGTGGAGGGAGTAGCACTAACCTAGACAATAACCAATGATCATATGACAACCAAGAGAGGTGTCAAATTTTACTTGAAAATGTAACAAGTTGACCATAAGACCTTATCAATCACATGGAAAGAGTACATTTGATCATTGGTGACTCATGGACACTAACACAACCTTTTTGACTTTTTAGCCAGGATAACTAAATAAATTTTGAAACGTCTTATTTTCTTAAGGTTTGATAGACCTCATGGGTCTTAGTGGACATTAATCATCATCAACATCATCATTAACCTTATATTATAAAATTTAAAATCTTAAAACTTTGAAAATATATATTAAAGAAAAATAAAAATGAAGAATAAGATAAAATTAAGTAAAACAAGCATCAAATAAAATATAGAGAGTGGTTGCGCTGGTACTAAGTGATCATTTTAAATAGATTTGTGAGGTACAAATATTCTACGAATGTAGTGGTTAGACCATAAAAAACATGAAATTAAGTATTAAAACATTATTGATATATTTATATTAAGTTTATATTATAAATTTTAAAATCTTAAAATTTTAAAAATATATATTAACCATAAATAAAAGTATTGATATATTTATATTAACTTTATATTATAAGTTTTAAAATCTTAAAATTTTAAAAATATATATTAAAGATAAGTAAAATTAAAGAATTAGATAAAATTATGTAAAGAAGTATGAAATGAAATATTTTGAAACTTTATAATTAAATTTGTAGAGAAATTATATATATATATATATATATATATATATATATATAATTAAAATTAAAAATAATTAAAGATAAATTTACGTTGGACTATAAAATATATTAATAAATTTATTTCAAATCCGTGTGTAGATATCGAGTAATGATAATAGGTGAAAAAAATAAAACTAAAATAATTAGGAAAAATTGTATAAGATAGGGTGAAATAAAAAAAAAAAACGCAAAATGCAAAAGCATAAGGTTGGAATTAGATGTTTGTGAAAGGAAAAGAATGGAGCTACATGACCCTTCAGCCAAAGGTAAAACAAACCAGAAACAAAAGATATTAGATGTTAGAGTAAAAGATAAAGCAAAATAAAGTTAAAAAATGGAATTAGATGTCTGAAAATGTTCCTGATAAGCTTCTGTTGGACCCGGCAACATGGAATAAATTAGAGGATGCGATGACATAAAATTAAAAATGAAATTAGATATTTGAAAACTTTATTGTTAAGAAAACTCATCCATTAAGCCTTCGTGCTTCTTACGCGGCCTGTGTAACCCCAGTGAAAATATTAATATAGATATAGTTTTGTAGACTAATGGGTTATAGATATGTTAATATATACATTTTATTGTTTGGGGCTTATTGGATTACTTATTTTATTGTTTTTTTAATTTGATATATTTTCTTTTAATACGTTATTTAAAGTAATTAAGTATATAGTTTAGTTTATTTTATTTTATTTGTTAATAAAAAATAATTAAATATATATTTTAATTTAATAATAAAAATTATTAGATTCCAAAGTTATTGAACAAAAATATTTATAAAATGTATTCAGATAGATAAATAAATGTAAATTTATTTAAAATTCAAATTTAAAATTTTTAAATAAAAAAAGATATTTTTAATTTATAAATGAACTTATAGTAATTATAATAACTTACAAATATTTTAGAAATTAAAATTGAGATTATCAATGTTCCTCTTTATATAACTGTTTGATATTGTGTTTTTCATTATATATTTTTAGCATTATTTATTTCATTTTTTATTAGGAATATGACTTATGTGATCCATAAATTAAGTATCAAATCTTTCGGTGAAAATTACAATGGAGAAATTTGTGTCGACGCGTTTCGAACCAGCCAGTGTGGTTCATCATCAGGACAAGATACTTCTGTGATCCATAAATTAAGTATCAAATCTTTCGGTGAAAATCACAATGGAGAAATTTGTGTCGACGCGTTTCGAACACTCGTTTCGAACCAGCCAGTGTGGTTCATCATCAGGACAAGATGATGAACCACACTGGCTTCATCATCAGGACAAGATGATGAACCACACTCGCTGGTTCGAAACGCGTCGACACAAATTTCTCCATTGTGATTTTCACCGAAAGATTTGATACTTCATTTTTTATATTTATTATTAATATTTATGAATATTTTGTGGATATATTTTATTTTATTTTCTGTCGTTTAATATCAATATGTAATATAGTTTATCTTATTTTTGACACATTAACATTTTATGATACATTGTTATTATTGATATATGGTATTTATATAAAGTTGAAATTGAAATGTTTTATTTAAAAATAATATTAAATTATTTTTTTTATAATGAATTTTGAAATAATATTTTCTTATTAATATTTTTTTAATTTTAAATATAAAATTTATAACTTTTTTAACTGTTGATAATATTGAAAATAATTAAAAGTTAATATGAAATATATTATGAGACACAATTTTACTAGAGATTCATAAGAACTATAAGTTTAAGTTGTTTAATCTACATAGTTTGAATGCCTCAATGATTTTTTAAGGTGCTAAATCTATTTATCTATTCAAAAACACACTTCAAACAATAAGAAATAGAAATCCCACCTTAAAATGTATAATCTGATTCTCATGAAAAAGGGTCATTTCATCTATTACTTAGACGACCCATTTTAGTTGTGGATGACAGTGAAATATTCTATTTATGATGATATTGAAACGTTTGTGGCAACTCCATGTGTTAGTACCAATGAATTACACCTCCATGTGTCAGTACCAAATGAAGACACATGACCCTCATGCTAGAAAATATTTAGGGGTTAAATTTCATACATAGGTTAATTTTCCATGTTTTTAACAAAACAAAGATTGACCAAATTCCATTTTTCCATTTTTTTCTTAAAGTAATTCACCAAAACTTTATAAGATAAAATTATTTTACCTTTTTATAAAAAATATAAAAAATAATTAGAAATTTTAATATTTTTACAAAAGATATCCCCAAACATTTAATGTTTTTTTTTTAGTAAGTTAGCCAGAATTGTACTAATTCAACAAAAAAATGTTACAATCAAATACTTATCTCTTGCTGCTACTTGTTTGCAACTAGAAACCAAAGTATTAGTGCAACATAAGCTTCTTTGACATAGTATGTCCATGTTTGTTTGGTATATAGTTCATTACGTTACAAAATGGGCTATCTTGATCTATGTGCATGATACTTCATGCCTTAAAGATGATTAGAACTAACTAAATTTTCACTACAAACATACTAACATAGAAAACTAAATATGGAAACAAAACACTATGTAAGATAGTTAGTTTTTGGGAGAGCCCACTTGGATTATCTTATATTGGCCATGATCAACTTGACGAACAATTAATGTGATATTGGCAAGTTGATTAGCCAAAATATTATTTTTCTAGTCCATTTTCCCAATTTTCCTTTGCATCTTGTTCAATTAGGATTGATTCTCCTATTGCACATCCACTATATCTTGAATGACCATAACAAAAACAATTTTGAAGTTCCAGTACACATCAACCACTCGTAGGTATTGGTTTTTTCATGATCAAGTATAAACAATACCGGGGACCTAATCCCCAACCTATTTCATTAGATCAACATCAGTGATGTAATGTCATCAATGTCTAGTCTCATCCTCAACTACTTCAATTTCACTTTGAATGTTGGCAGGAGTGCACGCACAATATCCACTTGTCACCTCCTCTATTTCCCTTTGATGTCAGTGACAAGGGAGGCTTAGTTTGGCATTGACCTTTCCCCCCTCCTTTGCTACTAGCTATATAATGGCTTTGTTTGTGCCTACCTCTAGCCATGGATATTAGATCTTCATCGAATAAAGGCCACCTACTAGTCTGGAGAGAGGGAGGATTGTTATAGAGTGTGAAGAGAACATAGGGGATGAAGAAACCCAAAGAAAGAACAATGGTTGTAAGAACACAATTGTTGAAAGAACTATGGGAACCTAGAGTCTAGTCAATCACGAAAGTGAACCAATGAAAATGAGACAGACTCCTAGCTAATGAAAGACAGAAGACTAAATGTTACTAGGAAAGACAACAAATAACACTTTATTTGCCAAACTAAAGAGCCTAATGAAAGAAAAAGAGGAAAAAATTCCACAAAAAGCTAAAAGCTCCAATCCTGTTGTACTAGTTAAAAGGTGATGGAGATGTAGCAAATAGATTATTATTATCAAAAAATACCTCCAATAACAAACAAGTAGAACCTTCATACCACAATCTAAATATTGTGGAAATTCAAATAGCAATGAAAGAGATCTCACCCCTTTGTTTCTCATCATCGTAGAGATATTTTACCACCAAATACACCTTCCCATATTGCAAGGATTTTATAGGCTAGGTAGAGAAAAGCTCGGAAACTACTCTTTTATCCTTTACAGCGTAATTGTTGTCAACGTAGATGTCATACTTATCATAATTCATTATCATCGAAACATTTTGGCTCTGGATGGTGATGGATGCTCTATCTCTACGAGTCATGATCACCACCTTTAGAGTATATAGAACTCTCGTTTCAAACAAAGACTCCACAATTTGCACTCTACTGATATTCTTCCAGTAAACCACCACCTTGAACTCAACTTGCATACGAGTGAACCACCACTCTGTCCACCCATAAATCGCATGCACATGTGTTGGCGTTGAAGGTCCAAACATTTTATACTTTACTTCTTAAGGAGCATTAAAATTTTCCAAAACGATTGAATTCCCTTATACCAAATATGTTGTTTTTTTAAACGCGTTCGATAATGTTTTTTCATTGTGTCTTTATAGTTAAGGTTGAAATAAAGGTGGAAGTTAAAATATTTTATTTATAAAATGAAAAAAAAATAATGTTATTTTTAACATTTTTATTTTTTAAAATTTTTATTATTAGGTTTTTTATTAAATCATTTAATAAAAATGTTAATGTACTAAAAGATGTTTTACAACTTAATATGAAGAAAATAATATTATATTAAAAAATAAAGTCAACTAAATTTACATCTTACTGGAAGACATATTTAAAGTATTTTTAAAAATCATTTCTTTGTTTTTCACTTGTATAACACTATACACTACATATGAGGAATATACATATTTTGTCAACATCTATCATGTCACATTGAACCAAAGTGGGGAGCATACCATTCCTTCCTTCCAACCATTCAAGATAACCCCATCCAACATCATTTATTTGTTTGAAGACAATTAAAATGATTAATAAATATTTGGCATTCTTCATTTATAATTTGATATTATATAAATATCAAATATTACATTCCCTAGTAAGCCTTTTGTTGTGCAATTTTTTTTTATAAATGCAATAATTTACTTTGTCAAATACATGGGGGCTACAATATGTAAACCTTCATAGACTTTGTGTGAAGGAAATCTCTTATCCCACAAACAAGGGGGTCTCATACATTGATTTGATGCTCTGTCTAGTCGTGACCCCTCTCTCTCTCTCTCTCTCTCTCTCTCTCTCTCTCTCTCTCTCTCTCTATATATATATATATATATATATATATATATATATATATATATATATATATATATATATATATATAATATAATATAATATTTGAAGAAAAAACAAAATACCAAATATACTCCAAGAGGATTGCTAGTGTCTAAAGACATTGTTATAGGACTTTAGCACAAAGCATATCAAAACATCACAATGCATGATAAATTTCAATTACTTAATTTCATTTAAATTAAATATGATGTGTCCAATTGACATATAATGTAATCACTTATAATATTTGAACCAAACAATTTTTATTTAATTATGGATGTTTTAGTCAAAAAGGAATGATCCATCGTTGTAACTAGGTCCAACAAATCTATAATGTCTCATCGACTAGTTTATTTACCTATTCAACTCGACCATCTTGTTGAACACACCATCAACTACTCAATGAACCACTTCTTCAACCCATCCACCATCTAGTTCACCACCAAGTTTCATCCTCCATGAGTCAACCCATAATTCTCCAATCAACCATCTTGTTGAATGCTCTATTAGTTGACTTGGTCGTCTAGCTCTAGTAGAGGTGTGATGAGACAACATAGCCTAAGGTTCTAACACAAGTTCCAACACCCCCCACCAACATAAAGTTCTAAAAATTTAGGAGGGGAGTTTGCACCAAGCATTGAGTTGCTTCTTTAATTTCAAATTTGGATTGTTTTTGTTGACTTTCCTCTACAACTTCAAAGTTTCCTACAAGATTTCAGGATTTTTGATAGAACTATGTAAATAAAGTTTTTTGGTATTTTTTTCTATATATTAGTGATAATATCATCCTTTATTGCATAACTCGCACATTGGAAATATGTTTTAATTAACATGGGATCAAGAAAGTGAACAATTCTCTATTGAAGTTGCCCCCTTTCTTGTATTTTTTGAATTATGTCTAGTTTCGATAGTTAGGGATAGTACTTTATCCTTGGAAGGTTATTGTTAGGATTTACATTACTGAAATTTAATGGTAGTATTTCTCATTTCTACATGTGGGGGTATTTCTTTCCTTTTGCAACCTACAATGAATGCATGAAGATGGCTTACACTTTTGGGCCAAATGTGGCAATGAAATTTGAAAATTTTCCTCTTTTATCGAATTGAAACCCTCAAAATCCATAAATAATTTTGATTCATGTTGTTGTTGTAATGATATTTTTTTCAAAAAAAATTAGTGTCTTATAATCTCTCAATTTTTCATTAAATGCAATACTTTTCGTTGCAAATTTTCACACATATTAAGAGGTATGTGTGTGTTCATGTAGCATAAATTAGTCTAAAATGCATAATTTTTAATATATATATATATATATATATATATATATATATATATATATATATATATATATATATATATATAATATGAAAACTTATTGCTATCTTGTGTAGATCATGCTCATATATATATTATATATATATATATATATAATATGAAAACTTATTGCTATATGTGTAGATCATGCTCATATATATATATATATATATATATATATATATATATATATATATATATATATATATATATATATATATATATATATATATATATATATATATATATATATATATATATATATTCTTTTATTATTTTTTTGTAGAAATGATATAACTGATATGTTATACATCTGAGATTCTCCTGATCACACACTATTTGACTTCATGCACAATACAGAATCTCTTCTACTATTGATCATTACTTGCGGAAATAAAATCAATTGCATGCACATATTAAATCCATAAAAATTCACACATATGAACACAGTAATTTATGGGAAAGCTTAAAGCTGAAAACCCCCAACTATCTATATATTATATGTCATAGAGATCATGTAACAATCATCATACAAAGCTCCTCACAAACTCTCAGTACAATCTCCAATTGCTACACACTAATCACGTCCGATCTAGCAAATCCCATGCACCGATCTCTGCCACCTGCTAGCCTGCCTCTACTGCGCAATCACTGCTGAAGAATGGCTCTGAATGAACTCGAATTGTTCCAGCCTTGCTCACGCAATCCTCATTGGCATCTCCAACCACTGTGTGTTGCAATTCATGCAACATTATAGTCACAACTGATAGTCACACTGCTCTTTCACCTACCTCTTCATTGGTCTCCACTGAAACTATCCATCCAATGTAGTTAACTGATGTATTCTTCAATTGATTAATGAGTTAATAATTAGTGAATTAATTAATAATTAATTCACACCACTCTCACTAGTGTATCAATCAATTAGACTAGATACAACTAGCTCAACTATGTTTAACTAAGTTAAACTGAACACAACTCCACCAACTACACCACGATAACTCCACCCCAACTCGTCACATGAGTTCTGGCAGAGTCTCCATGCAGTAGCTCCCGTAACCCTCGGGGAATAGTGTAATTCCTTGTCGGCTCACATGCCACATACGTACGATTGCGAAGTGCTCCAAGAGAATAAGATAATGTTTATAGTCCAAATATTATTAAGAGCTAATAATATTCGACATATATATTTTTAGACTGGCAATCTAAAAATAGGTTCCGCCCAATATGTCTAAAAATAGAAGTCCATCTATTTTCCAACTTGACCAACCATCCACAAATAGCATCCTGCAACTCATAGAATATGATCCATATGTCTAAAAATAGACATAGCGAAAATATGCCGGGCCCCTTAGTGAAAGTGATCTTTCACTAAACTCATCATCTTGTTTTATCTCAGCTTGCTCCCTCTCAACAAGATGAGTTATCGCACCAGATCCACCTGTGGTATTCGGTGCACACAGTGAGCGCCTTCGTCAAGATATCGACATCACGATCCTCGGTAGGAATGTACAGAAGCGTAACATGATCTTTCGCTGCACACAATCTCTGATATGATGATACTGGATGTTAATGTGTTTAGATCTGTCATGAAATATTGGATTAACCGAGAGTTTAATGCAACTCTGATTATCACAAAATATCATAGTAGGATCTAAGTGTGAACCGAACAACCTAACCAGGATCTTCCTCATCCATATAGCCTCGCATGCAGCCAAACTCGCTGCCATGTACTCGGCCTCCACTGAACTGAGTGCCACGGATCTCTGCTTCCTGCTGTACCAAGAAACTGCTGTCGACCTGATACTAAAAATCCATCCAGATGTGCTTTTTCTGTCCGTTGGGCTCCCTGCCCAATCTTCATTCGTGAAGCCACACAACTTCACCTCATCCGATTGTCTGTACCATAATCCATATCCTGATGTGCCTCTGAGATATCTCAATACATGCTTTCCTGCCTTCCAAAAGAGCTTGGTAGGCTTAACCATAGCTTGTGAAAGCTAGTTAACAGCGTAGCATATGTTAGGTCGTGTATTGACTAGATACATAAGTGACCCCACTAACTGTCGGTAAACAGTGGCATCCACTACCTCTGCCGATGTAGCATCCTCTTTCCTCCATCCACCAGGAAGAGGAGTGTCGATAGGCTTGCAGCCATGCATGTTGAACTTCTCCAGTATCTCCCCGGCATACTTGCATTGAGACACAAGCAATCCATCACTGCACTGCCAAATTTCCAATCCCAAGAAATAATGAAGGAGGCCCAAGTCCTTCATCTCAAACTCCTTTGCAAGATCAACCTTGAATGAGTGTATCAATAGTTCATCACCTATCAGAATCAAATCATCTACATAAAGTACAATGATCAGAAACTTACCCTCCACCACAATCTGGTATAGGTTCGGATCTGCCTCACTCTTGGAGAATCCAAGTCCAGTGAAATAACTGTCTATCCGTGTGTACCAAGCACGAGGTGCTTGTTTCAACCCATACAACGCTCTTTTGAGCCTGCACACATGTGACTCACTACTGAAGATCTCGAAACCTTCGGGCTGCTCTATGTACACCTCCTCTTCAATGATTCCATTGAGGAACACAATCTTCACATCCATCTGATGAATGTGCCACCCCATCTACACTGAGAGAGCAAGGATCGTCCGTATGGAAGAATACCTTGTGACAGGTGCAAAGGTTTCCTCATAGTTAATCCCCTTAATCTGTGAGAAGCCTCGGGAAAAAAATCTTGCTTTTTACTTCTTGATGCTCCCTTCAGCTGCTTACTTCACTTTGTAGATCCATCTCGAACCTACCATTGATTTACCTTCCGGCCTTGGGACAATCTCCCATGCACTGTTTCTGACAATCGAATCATACTCTTCCACCATGATATCTACCCATGCAGGGTCCTCCACAGCTTCTTCGAAAGAGGATGGTTCTGTCACGATACACTTGCTCATCAAAGCCATGTATCTAGTATACCAGTCATGTGACTGTCTCTGTCTGCTACGTGAGTCATCAGCTCCCTCTGATCTTCTCTACGCTCCAATTAGTCAACAAACACGCCAATTAAGCACCTCTGATGGTTGGCGCTGCATGAGTGGTTTATTCCACTCCATGAACCTCCTCTTGTGGTTGATCCACATCCTGAGGCTCATCCTTAGGAACTAATAGCTCCTCATCTGCATGCAAGTGTGGCTCCCTCTCAAGCGAACACTTCATGGCTTTCTCCTCATGAAATTTGATATCCCGTCGCACAACAGTCTTGCGACTGTCTGGCAAATACACACGATAGTTGTAGGGTGTATCAGTGATTGTAGGAAATATCCCAACCTACAATTAACTCAGCTTCTTCTGACATCCTTCGTCATGAATATCATGGTGGGCAAAATCTTCAAATGAGAAATATCGGGCTTCTTACTAGTAAAAAATTCTTCAAGTGTCCTCATGCCAAGTACTCTATGAGGACAACGATTTTGCACATAAACCGCGGTGTTGCATGCTTCCGCCCACAAGTGTATGGGAAGGCCACTAATCATACGGCATCGCCGTGCGGCACACGATCGTTCGTTCTTTCGCTCCTTCCATTACTTGCTATGGGTTATGAGCGCTAGGCTCTTAAATCCCATACGTATTTGCAAAGTCCTTGAATTCACGAGAGATGAATTCTCCACCATTATCTCCTAAGAGCCTTCACCTTTACGGCTCTTTCTCACGGTGCCTTAAATTCCCATAGAACTTGAAGAGATATCATCTTCTGCATGAAGAAGATCCAGCACTTCCGAGAAAAGTCATCAACAAAGATCACATGATACCTGTGCTTTGCTGTCGAAGCTACTAAGAAAGGTCCACACACGTCTATGTGAATTCTCTCAAGGATCATCGTGGCGTGACTATCCTTCTCGTGAAAGGTGGCTTTCACAAATTTTCCCAAAGTACATCCCTTGCACTGATCTGACTGCGCAAGTGTACCTTTGGGAAGCCCGGTATAAATCTGCTGCAAAATTTTCAAAGCACCATGGTGAAGATGGCCCAACTCCTGTGCCATAGCTCGCCCTCATCCCGGCTCACCACTCCTTCTGCCTTGCCTGCTATTGTTGCGCAGCCATCTACCTGCAACTGATAAAGGTTCTTAACTCAAACCCCTATCCTCTAGGTTTCACCAGTTGCCTTATTGCGCAGGAAATCCTTTCCCTCACTAAAGACAACATCATATCCCTTGTCTTCCAACATCGCCACAGAGATAAGATTCTTTTTCAATCCTGGAACATGCATGACTTCCTTCAATACGAAGGGTTTACCAAACTCCCTCTCAAAGGAAATGGTCCTGATACTGGTTGCACTGTATCTACCATCATCACCCATCTCAATGTGCACTCCAAGATCTTTCTCATCCAGATCAGTAAACAAATATTTGTCTCCGGTCATGTGGAAAGACGCGCCACTATCAAGAAACCACACTGAACCCATCATACTTGAGACCAAGTATGCGATCAGAGAGAAATCCAGCTCAAACTGTGAGGCTAAGGCCTCTCCAGCTGCAGATCCAGCAGCCTGCTTATTTTTCTTCTTCTGTGAACAATTAGTGGTGTAATTTCCGTGTTGGTGACAGTGAAAGCACTTCACCTTGGACATGTCCTGCTTCTTGCCTTTCGCACTGGATTAAGAAGCATTCTTCTTGCTCTTCCCCTTCCTTGCTTTGGCAGCCAAAGCACAATTTTCTTCATCTACATTCTTCGATGAAGATCCATCCCTGGTACTCTGCCTTATCTCCTCCTGCACAAGATCCAACCAAAGTCGCTCCCATCCTGGAAGTTTCTCTCGACCATTGACAGAGTCCTAATAAGAATGCCAACTCTTCGGAAGCCCAAGAAGAGCCAAGCTCACAAAGTCCTCATCATCTACAGTAACCCCCACACTTCCCAGCTCATCCCTGCACTGGAAAAACTTCGTGAGGTACTTGGGTATACTGTCGCCTTTCTCCATTTTTAAGTTCCTGAGTTTATCCTTGAGCGCCAACTTCCTCTGGTCGTTCTTGATTTGGAAAAAATCTATCAAAGCTTTCCACATCAAGAATGGAGAAGCTTTACCATGAAGGCTGGACACTATGTGATCCTTCACACCTTCCAACAGAATCCTTTGAAATTTTGCTATCTTCTTTTGCCATGTGTCAAGTGTGGCAACATCGCTAGAAGTAGGTTTTGGAATTTTTGCATCTATGAAATCCTTCAACCCATTGTCCTCCAGCACCGCCTCCATCCTGTCCTTCCATGCAATATAATTCAAGCTTCCCTCAAGGGCATACTCCAATCGCAATCTGTTGAAAGACATCTCAACTTTGACACCAAGAAAACATTGCTGCAAATTCGAATTCCACCAGCACAAAACTCAACCGCTGCAATGCTTTGCAGTTGCTCCAATGATCAATATCGCTCTGATACCATGCAGAAATTATATAACTGATATGTTATACATTTGATATTCTCCTGATCACACACTATTTGACTTCATGCACAATACATAATCTCTTCTACTATTGATCATTACTTGCGGAAATAAAATCAATTGCATGCACACATTAAAACCATAAAAATTCACACATATGAACACGGTAATTTATGGGAAAGATTAAAGCTGAAAACCCCCAAATATATGTATATTATATGTCATAGATATCATGTAACAATCATCATACAAAGCTCCTCACAAGCTCTCAGTACAATCTCCAATTTCTACACACTAATCAGGTCTGATCTAGCAAATCCCATGCACCGATCTCTGCCACTTGCTAGCCTACCTCTACTGCGCAATCACTACTGAAGAATGGCTCTAAATGAACTTGAATTGTTCTAGCCTTTCTCACGCAATCCTCATTGGCATCTCCAACCACTATGTGTTGCAATTCATGCAACACTATAGTCACAACTGATAGTCACACTGCTCTTTCACCTACCTCTTCACTGGTCTCCACTGAAATTGTCCATGCACTATAGTTAACTGATGTATTCTTCAGTTGATTAATGAGTTAATAATTAGTGAATTAATTAATAATTAATTCACACCACTCTCACTAGTGTATCAATCAGTTATACTAGATACAACTAGCTCAACTATGTTTAACTCAGTTAAACTGAACACAACTCCATCAACTACCTCAATAACTCCACCAAACTTTGTCACATGAGTTCTAACTGAAGTATCCATGCAATAGCTCCAATTAACCCTCAGGAATAGCGTAATTCCTTCTGTCAGCTCCTGTGCCACATCTGTGCACTTAACTGAAGTGCTCCAAGAGAATAAGATAATGTTTATAGTCCAAATATTATTAAGAGCTAATAATATTCGACATATCTATTTTTAGACTAGCAATATAAAAATAGATTCCGCCCAATATGTCTGAAAAATAGAAGTCCATCTATTTTTTCCAACTTGACCAACCATCCACAAATAGCATGTTGCAACTCATAGAATATGATCGACATGTCTAAAAATAGACTTGCGCCAAAAATAGCCTGCGGGCCCACTTAGTGAAGGCGACTCTTTTCACTAAGCTCATCATCTTGTTGCAATCTCAACATTTTTGGAGTTGGATAAGTAATATTTAAATTACATTTTTCACATACATATGTTCGTGGAAGGTTTTTTTCAACTATTTCAATAAATTGAAAAAACAAATAGTATCGTTTCGAAGAGGACTCGTAAACAAAGAGAGGTATTTTTTGAAAATTTTCATTGTGTATATTTTATGTTATTGATTTTTTATTTAACCTCTTTAAAATTGTCCAAAAAAAATTCAAAAATTATGTTTAAAATTAATTAGATGAGAAATATCATATGAATTCGAGCATGTGAAACTCATATTCCATTGGATAGAGGATTCCTTCATGAATCCAACATGAATAACTATGTCACCTAAGGACAAATGTTTCCTTAACTCCGCTAGTCTACAAAATGGTGTTGCAGAAAAAATTGTAGAAGGGGTGCTAAAATTATGCTTTTTAGGACATCGAAAGCTCGATCGAGTGCTTTAATTTTAAATTCAAATAACTCAATCGAGGGTTTCTAGAACGCTCGATCGAGCTGTTTATGTGGTTAACTAGTGGCTTGATCGAGCTTGTGTAAAAAACAATTCAAATCCTTATGTGATTCCCATAATCCCATAATTTAGATTTTATAATCAATAAATATCAAAAATTTAAACCATTAATAATTTAACCAAGTTGATATGATATTATTTTACTAAAAATGAGAATTCAACTAGATCTAGGTTATGAACAACATTATAATTTTTTTATGTTACTGCACCAAGAGGTGCATTCTAAAACCCACTATGGGGGAAAGGTATAAGTATGTCTGTGTGTGCTCAAAATATACCTTATCATATACCTTGAATTTGAATCTATCATAAATTTACCTTCCACAATTTTTTTTACCACATTAAGATTCCATATTAAAATTAAATTTTAAATACCACATTAAAATTCAAAATTTTATTGTAACTTTTGTTATCATGTAATGTGGAAACCTGAGCAACTATAATATTAATATAAAAAATTATTATTACTTTTTTGGCATTATGAAAAATGTGTTATCCTTGATGGAAACCTACTTGATGAAGATGTCAACATAATAATAACATGAGCAGTCTACAAGCCAGTACACATGTGACAGAGAGTTTGGACAAAGGCATAATAGTTCAGAGACAAAGGAATAATGAAGGTGATGTTTTGATAAGTACACGTGGGTTCTGTAAAGAAAATTCATGTACATACATAGGTATCCTAAATACCAACAGTATTTACCATGGTATTGGCCCATAGTATTGAATATGAAAAAAAATATTTGATCTTGTCAAAGAATACCATCGAAATTACTAAGGGTTTGTCCCATGATATTGGATAGGGCCTAAGATATATAAGGAGATTGAGATCAAAGTGATTTGTTTGCATAGAATGTGTTATTGATGAATTGTTTGATCTTAAATAAGTGTGCACCTGGGAGTATGATAATGGATCAAATCCAATAAATTTGAAATGACTATACATTGATTAATCTGCTTATGGGTTGGTTGGATATGTGATGATAATTTTTTTACGTGTGTTTGTTACTATGTATGCTGAGATATGGGTTTGCCTAAAGTTATTTTATGTAACGAAGATGTAAGTCAATACAAATATGCAAGCAAGTTTGTTTCATAAAAGGCACGTACATACGCATATCAGTTTCTGAGTAGTAGCATATTGATTCTATAATTTGGATAGATCTGTACGCAGGTATGCTTTTTGAAAGGTGCGTACATACGCATAAGTGTTTTGTAAGGGCCAGGTACATATGCTAGGGTTTTGTTGAATATGATGTCTGATAAGTCTATGCATTCTTGTTATGTTTGTTGCCATCTATTAATGAAGTCTTTCGTGATGATCTGGGTTTAATAGTGATGCTTGAAGTTGAACTGACTATGGATTGATATGTTGAATAGTAATGATGCTACAATATGTATGTGGTTCAGAGATCTGTGATGACTCTATGTGTGACTCGATGATTATTTCATAATGACAGTGAATCTGTTTCAGGGTTTAGTGCTTTGATATTTTTACGCAAGTAAGCTTGATGTAAAACACGTATATACTTAATAATAGTTGTGTATATATCTTGACATATTATTGACTAGGGTTTTCAATGACAACAATTGATTTCTATGATGGGTAACAATGTTTAACATGATATATTGATAACTGGTTGTGTATTGAAGTTTCTGATCTATTCTGGTTTAGTTTGATCAGTTGAACTAGTTGATTAAAATGCAGTGATTGATTCAGTTAAATAATTAAATTGATTCAACATCTTGCTATGTATTTGGCTGGGTAATATGTGATGATTTAGAGTGTGATTGAGTGACTGTTTTAGTAGTAAAAAGTTGTATATTTAATTTATTGAGATATCTACGCAGGTATTCTTAAGGGAAATCGTGTACATACGTGAGTATGACTCACAACATTAGTGTATATAATTTTATATATGGTTGATCAAGGTTTTCAGTGACAAAATATGGTTTCTGTGATAAATAGTATGTGGATTGGTATTCTGGTAAATGGATTTACAATGATTTAACTTCTTTGGTTGTTTGAGAATAATTTGATTGATTTAGGTCTCAGTTGGTACAATGATTAAGTTACCTGATATAATATCTTTGGTTTCAGTTTTGGTACTTGTTTTTGAGCTTAAATGATGGTAGTGGGTCCAGTCTGAAAATTTGATGAAAAGTGGCCTACAGGTCGTGATGGTTTGAATAAGGTGGATCCGGTATGAAAATTATGAAAAGTGGTCGACAATCATGCTGATAGTTGGAGCCTTGAGTGAGGGAGTCGAAGCTTCCTTCCAGTAGTAGGTGGTAAATCAGATCAGGAGGTAGGATCTCCCTTCTCGTGGGTTTTGGTAAACAAGATCATGGGATTGGAGCTCCCTTCCAATGGGTGCTAGAAAACAAGATAAGGTGGTAGCCTTCTGCAAGTGGGTGCCTGTGTGCTAGTATGAGTCTGTGCCAGTGCAAGATTGTAAGATTTTTTTCATTATAATAAAATATGAAGATAGAGACGACAACAACGATGCTTTCCCCCCACATTTGGTTTCCACCTAAAAATCCTAGTGTTCATGTGTGTTTATTATGTGTTATATTTTTTTATGTTCTTAATGCACATGGTTACTTCTTAATTAATGCCTAATGAAGTACTGATACACTAGTTCAAGTTAAACAAGTGATGGGTTAACTGAAATTTTAGTTAAGTGTATATATGCTAGTTGTCTGCATAATAATTGCATACATTTGCATGTTTACTTCGTTATAGTCATGCACATAAATATGAATAATAGAATAAAATTTTAAGTGAGTTTTAAAAATATTGATTTGCCCCCTCGCTCAATATTTTTCCCAACAATTGGTATCAGAGCATGTCCTTCAAAAGAATCTTGATCGCTTGAAGGAGATCCGTCAAGATGATGGGAAAGAAGAAGATAGATCAAAGAAATGATTCAAAAACCAATGTTAGTGACAGTCACATATATCAGCAAATATTTAGTATTGGGAGTACCTCATTTTCAATTGATCCAAAAATGAAGAAGACGGTAAAAATAATTATGAGGTATGTATTTTTGTTCTAGTTGTGATCCATTTCCTTTTCTATGAAATAATGAGATAGTGATTATGAAAATGAAACAAATGAACTTGCAGTCATGGGTAAAAGTGAAATTAAGCACTATAAAGAGAAATTGCATTACAAAATGATGCCTCTAGAAGCAGAAGATCAAGGAAAGTTAGAAGCTATGGTCAATGCAGACATACTTATGCTAAGCAATGATGATTATCAGCAATGGAAAGAGAAGATGAATTATAATTTAATGAAACTTGATATTTTGTATCTAGTATGAAATGTCTACACCAACATTCCTCCATCAGATGAGGAAGTGCAAAAGAATAGTAAGGCATTGAGTGACATCTTTTTTAGCATACCTGATTCAACATTAAAGGTTATGCATTTTAAAACTGCAAAGAAAGTGTGATATAAGCTACAAGAAATCCATGAATAAATCCCAAAGGAATATTTATCATCAAGGAAACTACCAAGTAATCATATCCATAATAATGCGTCAAAAAATGAACATGATGATAAAACAACCCTTATGATGGAAGATGGAGTTAGTGATTCAGAAGATGACCTGTTAGAACAAATTTATGATCTTAGAACAAAACTTGATCTTGCTTTGAAAAAGATTTTTAATCTTAAAGATAAGTTGCAGGCATATGAGAGCAAGGATCATATTAAATCAATAAATGTTGTTGTGTAATATAAAAAATATTGCGAAGGTCTTGAAGCTGAGATCGTCTCTCTAAAAGTAGATTTTCAAAAATAAGATAAGAAGAATGAAGAACTACTTCAAGAATTTGAAGAACAAGAAAATGGGTTGAAAGAAGAGATTCTAAAATTAAAGGATCAAGTACAAGAAAGAAGAAAGGTTGAGGAAGATATGAAGAATTAGTATATAGAAAAAAGAAAATAAATATAAAATAATGGAGGGTGAGGTAAACATTTTAAAAGGTAAATTAGAAGAAAAAGATAAACATTTGAAATTTAAAGGTAGTTCTAATATTATGGATCATATTATTAGTAGTCAAAGGTCTCCCACTATTAAATCTGGTCTTGGTTTTGATGAAAATTTTAAAGGTGAATCTAGTTCACAAGCTAGTGCTAAGAATCCAAAGGATAACAATGCAAAACCTAAAGTGTTTAACAAAGAGATAAGAAGCCAACCTGATAAAAAACTAAGGATAATGAATACTCAAAGGAAATCATTTTCTCCTAACTATAGAAGTCTCAATAGATTCTCTCCTCTAATCAATAATGTTGAATGCTTTATATGCCATAATTATGGACATGTTGCAGCCAATTGCAGAAGCACATTGTTTTGGTCTCAGGAAAATAGCCGCTCCACTTAAAGATCATAAGCTTCCAGGCACTCAAGTTTCTTTAAGGGATATTATTTTTTTACAACATATTTGGTCACAAATATATTGATTGAAATATAAGGAACATGAAACAAAAACATTACGATTCTCGTGCTCCCTTTTCTGGTCATATAATATTTTATGCATGTAACATGTTTGGGCATGTACCAAAAGAATGGAAGAAAAAATAAATGAATCACAACAGACAACATGGAAAGCAATCAGATAAGAATATTGATGAAAAAGGGACTGAAAGAGATGGATCCACCAACATTCCTCTTAATAAGTAGAAATAAGAACATATAAGATGAGATGAGAGAATATTACATATATACATGAGTTCTGATTTAGACACTCACGTATGTTTCTCTAAGATGAAGAAACAGTGGGACATGATCAGGGAAAAGTTCTAATATACTTCAGTTAGTTCTTATTTGGCTTGTTGGTTCTTTAATTGGTTGATTACAGTATGATGATGCTATTTAGAAGTGTTTTTGGTTTATGAGTTGCTGCCATATGGTATTGCTACTTTGGTTCCTTTCGTTGGATTTACTGATTGATGAAGTTACTTTGATGTCCTCACTGATGATCAGACATGACAATAAAAAGTTGGCACGGGTTGAGGGGGAGCATTTGTTATGCCTCTAATAGTTGGCATTATGTTTTCTTGAGAATTCCTTGGTACATAATGATGCTTATCATTGCCGATGATGCTGAAGATACTAATGTTGCTAAAGCTTTTGAATGATGCTTTGCTGATGCATGGGTTGCTTATGATGAAACTATGATTCTTATATGATGCTTGAGCCACTAATCATATTTTTTATGATAGAAGACTCTCTGATAATACATGTATATGATATGATTAGGGATTGTTGTTCCTCTTTGTGGAAAGAACATGTAGATCTTCTTATTTCATGTTATGCTTATTTGATGATGATGACACTATCATGGATGATGCCTATGGTTTTGGTTTTGGTTCTTACACATGCTACATAGTGATGATGAAAATTGTATGTTGTTTCAGAGATGAGTTGAAGATTGGTTGATAAATTGTAGATAGGGATGTGATGGAGGATTACTTGAGTTGCATATTGACAAAGTGGTTCTGGTGTGATAATTCTTCTTGCATGAATATATTGGGTCAAGAAAATGATGTTGTTGTAGGTTTCATGAAGACATGGTTATTGATATACTACAACTACAAGTTGATACCTAAATACATGACATGTTTAGTCACATATTGATGATTTGAACTATCTTACTCTATGATGGTATGTTTTTGATGCTCCATACTTAGCGTCTTGGTGATGTTCATAGTGTTACTAACAGATTCTTATGATAAAGATCCTACATGTTATAGGATGGTTGCTAAAGACCATGTTGATCTGGCTACCTCACTATTGAGGTCTTTGGTCCTTGTTATAAAGATCACATATGTCATGTAAAGACCCATTATGTAATTGTAATACTTAGTCATGTTTGGAATATTAGGGTCAAGCCAATTATGTATGTAATGCCATGTTGGGAATTTGATGTAATGATGAGTCAAATAAGTAACCCCAATACGTTGGGATATTGATCACTGCAATAATAATGAGACCTTGGTGATAGGAAAGTTCAAATTTGGTTGAGTCATAAAGTCATGTACTTCATTGAAAATCTTCCAGAAGATTCTGCATATGCTTAGAGGGAGCATGATCAGTATTCAATATTCATATTCAACATGTCATATCTACATTACTCATGTCAAAAAATTTGAGAGAATTCTCCATTAATCATTGTTCAACATTTTTCCCTTTATGTGAAATGGGGAGAGTATCTTGGTGTTTGTAAAAAGAATGTCTTGGAATGTCTACAAGTATCTATCGATGGTTGGTAACCAAACACCAAAGAAGTTTTCATGAGGTCCAAAGGGAGATTTTTGGCATTATGAAACATGTGTTGTCTTTGATGGAAACTTAATTGATGAATATTTCAACGTAATGATAATAGGATGAGTCTACAAGCTAGTACAGATGAGACAAAGAGTTTGTACATAGGCGTAACAGTTCAAAGATAAAGGAATGATTAAGGTGATGTTTTGGGAAGTACATGCGGGTTCCATGACGTAAATCCACGTACATACACAGGTATGGAGAAGAGAAAGCACGTATAGTTTCCGCGCCATGGTATCATAAATACTAGGGGTCTTTACCATGTTATTGGCCCATATTATTGAGCATGGTAATAGATATTTGATCCTATCAAAGAATACCATCGACATTACCAAGGATGTGTTCCATGGTATTGGATAAGGACTAAGCTATATAAGTGCTCACTCAGGAGTATGATGATGGATCAGATCCAATAGATCTGAAATGACTATACATTGAGTAATCTTCTTATGGGTTGGTTTGATTTGTGACGATAATGTTTTGACGTGTGTTTGTTACTATGTATGTTGAAATATCATTTTGTATGAAATTTTTTTATACAGTGAAGATATGAGTCAATAATTACAGATTTGCATGCAGGTTTGTTTCAGAAAAGGTGCGTACATATGCAGATCAACTCTTGAGTAGTAGTGTATCGATTCTACAATATGGAGAAATTTGTACGCGGGTATCATTCGTGAAATGCGCGTACATATGTGGAAGTGTTTTGTAAGGGTCACGTACATATGATAGGGTTTTGCTGAATAGGATGTCTGATAAGTCTTCTTAGTCTTGTTGTGTTTGTTGTTGTCTGTCAATGAAGTCTTTCTTGATGATCTGGGTTTAACAATGATGGTCGAAGTTGAAATGATTGTGGATTGATATGTTGAATAGTAATGATGCTTCTATATATATTTGGTTGAGATAACTGTGGTGATTTTGTGTACGACTCATTGATTATTTCAAAATGACAATGAATCAGTTTTAGGGTTTGGTGCTTTGATATCTATAATTTGGTATGCTTCGTGGAAAGCATGTATATACACAGATATACTTAAGAATAGTTTTTCATATATCTTGACATATTACTGACCAAGGTTTGTAGTGACAACAATTGATTTCTATGATGGGTAATAGTGTTTAGCATGGTATGTTGATAAGTGGTTGTGCATTGAAGTCTCTAATGTGTTCTGGTTTAGTTTAATTAGTTGAACTAATTGATTTAAATTCAATGATTGATTCAGTTAATTAAGTAAATTGATTCAGCATCTGGTTATGTATTTGGCTCAGAATTATGTGATGATTTCAGAGTGTGATTGAGTGACTGTTTCAGTAGTACAAAGTTGCAAATTCAATGTAATGAGATATGTAGGCTGGTATTCTTCAGAGAAAGTGCATATATATGTGAGTATGAATCAAAACAATAGAGTATATAATTTGAGATATAGTTGATTAGGGTTTGCAGTGACAAAATCTGGTTTCAATGATAAATAGTATATGGATTGGTATTCTGGTAAATGGATTTATAGTGATTTAACTTCTTTGGTTGTTTGAGAATAAGTTGATTCATTTAGGTCTCAGTTGGTACAATTATTAATTGAATTGATACAGTATGTTTGGTTTTAATGTTGGTATTTGGTTTTGAGCTTAAATGATGGTAGTGGGTCTAGTCTGAAAATTTGATGAAAGGTGGCCTACAGGTTCTAATGGTTTGAATAATGTGGATCAAATATGAAAATTATGAAACATGGTCCATGTTCGTGCTGAGGGTTGGAGCCTTTAGTGAGGAAGTCAAAGTTTCCTTCCAATAGTAGCTGGTAAAATAGATCAAGAGGTAGGAGCTCTTACCCAGTGGTTGTCGGTAAACGAGATCAGGGGGTTAGAGCTCTCTCTTCCAGTGGGTACTTGAAAATGAGACAAGGCGGTAGCCTTCTGTAGGTTAGTGCTTTCATGATGGTATGATTTTGCGCTAGTACAAAATTGTAAGAATTTTTTCATTATAACAAAATATGATGATAGAGACGGCATCAGTAGTGGTTGCTCCCACATTGGGTTTACAACTAAAAATCATGCGTGTTTATTATGTGCAATGGTTTATTTTTTTCTTAATACACATGGTTACTGTTTAACCAAATCCTAATGAAGTATTGATGCACTGGTTCATTTTAAACATATGATGAATTAATTGAAAAGTTAGTTAACTGGATATGCGCTAGTTGTCTTCATAACAATTGCATACATACACAAGTTTTATAGTCGCATACAAAAAATTGAACAAGAAAAGAAAAGTTGAATTAATTTTTAAAAGACTAATACACCCCCTTGCGCGCCCCCCCCACCCCCCCACCCTCCCCTCCCCTCCCTCTCAGTATTTTTCCCAAAATGCTCTTAATATTAAATTATGAAATCTAATATTAATATTATTAAATTTATTAATTTTGGATTAATATAATATTAAATTTAATAAGAAAATGTATATTATAATATATATTAATATATCAGACTGTATATTAGCTCCAAATATATATGGGAGGGAAGAACAAAGACCTAGAGTGTTAGGTGGAGACATAGAGGGAGTGACATAGGAGAGATGGAGATAAAGTGAGGGAGAGAGAAGAGGAGGATTGAATAAAGAGAGAAGGAGAGGAGAGAAAGAGGGAGAGAAGGGTAAGAGATAGAGGGGGAGACAATTATCGAGAGAGGGCGAGGAGGACAATGTGGAAGAAAATGAGAGGGGGAGAGAGATGAAGTTGGAGGAAAATATAGGTATGACAGAAGAAAGAAATATAGAGAGAGAAATGTCGGGAGAGAGAGAAGAGGAGTGAAAAGGGAGAGACAGAGAGAGAGAGTGTATGTTTGAGGGTGAGATAGAAATAAAAAGGAGAGATAGAGAAGAGGGGGAAAGAGAATGAGATAGGGAGGGAGATAATGATATATTTAGAGGACGAAGAGAGAGAGAGAGAGAGAGAGAGAGAGAGAGAGAGATGAGGGGGAGAGACAGAGGGAGATGGGAGAGAAAGGGAGGGAGATGAAGGAAGAGAGAGAGGACTTGAGAGGTAGGTAGAGAGAGATTTAGAGTTGCAGAGGGAGAGATAGGGAGGTAAGAATTAATACATAGAAAGATAAAGGTAGAGAGAGAGAGATCGATACAAATATATATGGAGAAATGTGTGTGTTTTTTGGGTCATATAGAGAGATGAAGGAGAGACAAAGGGAGATAGAGATATAGATGGAAGGGGAAGAGAGGGAAGAAGAGAGGGATATATAGGGAGAGGGGGGAGAGATATATACATATTAAAAGAGAGAGTGTGTCTGTTTGGGGGTGAGATGGAGAGAAATAAAAAGAGATGGATATAGATATATATAAAGATGGAGTGGGGAGAGGAAGGGAAGAAAATTTCTTGCACTAGATGCATTGATTTCAGTGTAGATGTTGATTTCTTGCATTATATGCATTGATTTCTATGTAGATGTTTATTTATGATTGTAATTAATTTTTTGCATTAGATGCATTGATTTCATTAACTTAAATGTTAACTTCTAAACTTTTTTTATTTTGGTATTAGATGCATTGATTTTATTGTAGATGTTGATTCCTAATCCTATTTCACTGCTTGCATTAGATGCATTGATTTCAATGTAGATGTTGATTTCTAATCCTATTTGATTGTTTTCATTAGATGCATTGATTTCAATGAAGATGTTGATTTCTCATGCTATTTGATTGCCTGCATTAGATGCATTTATTTTAGTGAAGATTTTGATTTTTTATTTCATGTAACTAGATGTATATTTTACATTAATTTCAAGGTAATTAGATTAACATTGTGCACCGATTTCAGTGTAAAAACAAAAAAAATATTGATGACGTGAATTTATTTCTATGTTATAGTAATTCAATCACAAATAAAATACTTGAATTCCCATCTCAAATAAAATGTTCACTTAATTGAAACGTTTTCTTCTTGAAATTGCAAACTATTTGTAATTAACTACATTGTTATTATTATTATTTTCCATGCTTCATATTGGATTGTAAAAGGTGTAAAGAATAGAACACACACACACACACACACACACACACACACACACATTGATATATCATGTTATGACTAAGCTCTTCTAGATAACCTCAAATGAAATAAAATTTAATAAAACTTATTTGTAACTTTTACAACTCCATATCTTTTAGAATTCAATAAAACATATGTAAATCATATTTAAGTTCTTTTTAAATTGAATAAAACTTATTTAAATCATATTTGGGCTCTTTTTAAATTGAATAAGAGTTATTTCAAACATAAGGAATTGATTGAAATACTTGGATAGCTAAGCAAATTTAGGAAAGCTGATAATATTAAATAAAATTACAGAAATGTTATCATATATTGTCTTTTGACTTGTATTAAATTCCAATATGATTTACTTATACCATGTTCTAACTAAGCTCCTGCAGATAATCTAAAAAGAAATAATATTGAATAAAAAATATTTTTTGTTTATATGACATCTTTTAAAATTGAATAAAACTTATGTCAATCCTATTTGTGATTTTTAATTGAAACTTGAGATTTAAGAATTCAATTGAAATACTTAAAAAGTTTACCATGCAATCCTAATGATGGGTGGGTGACAAAAATTTTCATATATAGTTTTTAAATTATAATATGGATGACTTTAGAATTCAATTAAATTATTATAAAAATTGAATTATATAATAATATACATGTTGATTGCACTAAAAGACACTTTCTACAAGCCAATATGAAGCATGATTGTAATTCTTTCCATGTTCAATATTAAATTGATATATTTTAGTTCATTTTAAGTATCAAAGTGACATGAATCATAGTAAGATTTTACTTACGCAATTATGACTAATCTCTTCTAGATTTCCTCAAAAGAAATATAATTGAGTAAAACTTATTTGTTGTTTACAAGACGTCTTTTAAAATTGAATAAAACTTATTTCAATTTAATTTGTGTTTATTGATTGAACATTGAGATAGCCAAGAAAATTTAGGAAATTTCATATTTAATTATATATAAAATTATGGAAACATATATCATTAAATTTTTTTGATATATTAAATTCCAATACATATGGCTTAAATATCATGTTATGACTAAACTCTTGTAGATGACCTCAAAATAAATAAAATTGAATAAAATTTATTTGTTGTTTATCAAACATCTTTTAAAATTGAATTTAAAACTTATTTAAATCCTATTTGTGTTTTTTAATTCAAATGTCATATATTTTAGTTCATTTTATGTATCAAAGTGAATTGCATCATAACTTAAGATTTTACTTATTTTCTTAGTATATGAAACTAGAAATCAAAATCGTTATATTTTTAAATAAAAGTTATAGTATATAATTTTTTATTTTTTAACTATAGAAATAATTATAACAGAATGATAAAGTAAAAAAATTAATGAACATCCATAAACAAGACTAATACAAATCCATGGATTGAAATAATGAATGCATCAATAAACTACGCATATGAAAATATTTACAAGTTACACATATCACATGAACATCCATAAACTAAAATAATGTTCATGTACATCCATAAATTGTCCATGTATGAAAATATAAAAATTCGGTATCACCTGTGAATGTGCCCTTTGAAATGGGCCTAAAAAATACAAACTATCCACTCTACGTACCACGAGAACTCCTATGTGAGTTTCATTGCATAAAGTAAGTGTCCATAATCCGATATAGCAATATAACACATTTAAACTCAAACTAATTATATCATTAATTGTACAAAATAAAAAATATGGAAATAAATGATTTTTAACCACATTTTTAATTACGTATATGAATGTACTAGCCTCACTAGGGTCCAAATGCAAGTCAAATAGAATGGAAGTCTGATGAATCTGGGTTTGGTGCTCCCCTTCGTGTGGCTCAAAGGTTGGGGACTGCATTGATGGACCCGCATCATGCGTTCGAAAACTTATGACACCAACAACGCTCTATATACGGGCTTGTGTATACAATGGCAAGGACAAATTATAATTATTCTATGAATTAGTTTGCATGCATCTAACTTTGAAAATGAAAATGTTGAAATATTAGGAATAAATTTTTTTGCCTCAAATACTGGTCCATCTGGTTATACACAGTGAATCTCCTCCACATGAGTGTTATGAGGTGGAGGTGGAGTTGGAGGTGGAGTTGGAGCTGGAGCTGGAGGAGAATCCATGGAAACATGCACTTGTGGAGGATGGCATGGGTGATCAACTAGCCCCTTGGATGAACTCATAAGCTCATTCACATACCTGGAGCCCTATGTTTACATGTTATCATGAACTTATTAATATAAATATAGTATATTATGAACTAAATTAATGTAAATAATTATGCATAATTTGATGATAAGAGTCAAATGTTTCGTATATATTTATATGTTCTATGTCATGCAGGTCGTGCATCCTCCAAGTGTCACAGATGGAATCAAAACACATACACGCATATGAAAAAAATCGTAAATGGGTAAAATCATGAGAAATGAATCGTCATATAAAGAAGTTGGAGGCTCACGAGGAAATGGTGGCGGTTTTCTAATCTTTCCATCCAATGCAACATGTGCACTGAACAATGACATCTGCATGATAACTGCAATTGTATCCTTGGTCTCAACACCGAGCTGCGACGACTCCTCTAGCTCTGTTAGCAATACAACACTCTGAGACAATAGTGGCAACAATCTTGGAGGTGGTGGTACATGAATAGGGTCCCTAAAATCCCCCTCACGATCATATGTACGTCCCAGACCGGCTACATCATAATGATATATGTTATCAATGCAATCTGGCCTAATGTGTAAGAAAAATTATGCATATATATTCTTGGAAAAGTAAAGGGCGAACCAATCATGGTGGGGGAACTAGCCCCAAGCTCCAATGAATTGATCATACACAAAATGGGTTGCATGAACATTCTTAAAATATTTGAGTAGAATCATAACTTTATATATACCAGGGCGATCCGGAGGGACGTCAAACAAATCCCCACAAACATCAATGGTCTTGGTGGCCTCTAACCTCATACCTCCTAATCCTCTGTATGGAATGTAGGAGGTAGATCTATGGGCACAACCTCTGGTATATCTTGATCAACCTATTGATCCTTTCCAGCATGAGAGACAAACTATACCTAGTAGTTAGACTGGCAGTGATGTTATGTAGCTCCCATGTGATCCATGTATGTTGGGTCGTAACATCCTCCAATGTGATATTAGTTGTAGAATTGTCCCATGGAGGGATTGACGCTACACTGTGACCCTCATCTTTTCTCTATGGAGGGTCTAGAAATCATAAAAACAATTTAACATATATATTTAACAAAATAGAAGCATAATAACATATACATTTAATTAAAACACATCAGTTGAAGGTGATTTAAAAATTAAAGACAATTTCAAGACATAAACACATAAAGTTAAAGAGGATTTAAAAATGTAGGAGGTGAATCTAAAACAGGTGAAGAAGGTCCACTATCAGTAGCATTATCATTAGCAGAGACATAAACACTGCCTCTGACACTCTAACTGGTATTAAAGGCAATATCTATGAGAATAACACACACTCTAGGTGGGTTATGTGATCTATCATGAGCCCAACCATGTATAGAAAATCCATTCACACTCTGACAAACAACGATTAGGGGGCGTATAGGAGATGCTTTGACAAAAATTTTGTTTGAAAAAACTATTACATATAATACATATAAACTAATGCAAGTAAAAAATGTTGACTTAGAAAGAATGTTGACAAGAAAACCATTTCTAACTTCAAGTAGAATAATCTAGCGTGAAGTCTTAAATTTTGGAGTCCATTTTTTGATAATTTATTTACCAAATAACTTTTGTTTGACAAAACTATTACATATAATACATATAAACTAATGCAAGTAAAAAATGTTGACTTAGAAAGAATGTTGACAAGAAAACCATTTCTAACTTCAAGTAGAATAATCTAGTGTGAAGTCTTAAATTTTAGAGTCCATTTTTTGATAATTTATTTACCAAAGTATTGGGTTCCATGTAAACACAATTGAAATAAGTATTCAAATATACCTTCACACTTTTTCCCATTTCTAAATAATGCATTTTATTCATAGGACATAAATATGTAAATATATATGTAAAATTTTGAAATAAACCTATTTGAAAAACAAATAAAAGTTCATGTCAACCAAATAATCCAATAGAATTTAAGTTTTTATGATGTTTGACTATGACACATGACATGTACTATGTGCAAGCACATGAATACAATGTTTCTTGTACAACACACTACATAATGAAACAATATGGTACAAATTCGAACAGATTCAAAATGATTTTATTCACTTTAAATGCACTTTTCATGATGGTTTTAATGTATCTATCAATGAAGTATATATATATATATATATATATATATATATATATATATATATATATATATATATATATATATATATATAAGTATAATATATATATTTATGTGATGTTATAGCTATAATAGTTAAATATATATACTTATATAGTTATATAATTATGTTATGAACTATAGTTATGTTACATGTTATGTTATATCTATATATATATATATATATATATATATATATATATATAACACCTCCTCCCACATTCACCCAACATGAAGAGTTACTATGACATGACTCGGCCTCCAAGCTCCAAGTGTGGAAGTGGGGTCGACAAACTGGAAACTCACAACATCCCTCAGGTTTATAGGACATTGAGGGGCGAAAGGACCACCGAAGGTGACCATTCCAAAATATAGCAGTACTTTTCCACAAGTTTAACCCCCAACCGTATGCATGAAAAGTCTTGGGTGTGGTTATAAACTGCATGAGCAACACTACATCCATGCGATTATGGCCCAAATTTCCCAGTTCAGAGGTTTTGGTCCTAGGATTTGGGCGTCCTTTTCACGCCAGCCTCGAGACCACTTCCTAGAATTTCCTGAGACTTTCTAGAATCATAATTAACATGAAAAAGGCTAAAAATTCAATCTCCACTCTAAAACTTGACCTATATTTCTTAGAACACACTAGAAATTTCATCAAACACATGTAAAACCTGTAAGCTATAGTTCATGAATGCATATATGATAATATTTATTTTTGAGATTCACCTGATAATCACCAAGAATGATTTATGCCCTCTCCACATAGCTGCAACAACACTTACTTGTCCATACATCCATCAACCAATCAATAACTAAACAATTCATGACAAGAGTTATAAATGATACACATCATATAATCAACATATAAACAAAAAATAACCAACATAGAAACCATGGAACTCAAACATAATATCACCAACACAATCACTACAAGTGTCCATAGAACAGAATAGGAAAATGTATCATATTTAACATATGAAAATACCAACTAAGTCAAAAACTTACACGTACCACCCGATCATATATTTGGCTAAATGAAATCTCTCTTTTAGCTAATCACCCCCATGTAATATTCCAAGCATGAATGTTGGATCTCAGTGATTCTAAAGGCCAAAACACCTCAATCCTCGACCATAGTGATTCCACCTCCATGGTCGGAGATCAGTAACACCAAATAGATCAGTCTCTACCCAAGGTTTCTGGTTCTCCAGGAACTAGTAACTCAACCCACAACCTTCTAGGGCTCCAAAGAATTTATCCAACCTGACTCCAAGGACTAGTAACTCAACTAACCAAAGGCTCCAAAGCATTTGTCCCAAAATAGGCTCTAGGACTAGTAACTAAACCCGAGTTGTTATAAGGCTTCTAGAGTGTTTTTTTAACCCATAGTCATAAGGAACATGAGCACCAATCAAAAAAACAATCAAGTTGGAAAACCCACAACACCATGTCTATCGAGGAAGTGGCAAGGCAAGGTTAAAACCACTGTCAATCCAGGAAAATCTCCATGCAAATGACAACACATACATTAGAGAAATTTTGAGGTCTAAAATGGTCCCCCTAAGGAATATTATAAAATAATAGCGAAATAATAAAATAATATTAGATTACAGTATGGGATTCTAAAATTCCTCCCAATAATAATTCCACACCAATTAATTCCTCAGAAACTTCTACTATGATGCATGAAGAGGAATAAGTACAACAAGATATATCAAAATTACAAGACCATGTGCAACAAATGTCGCTCTCGCAAAAAGTAACCAAAAATGAAATGGAAGCTAAAATGGATGGTTTGAAGAAAGGCATTGAAGCTAAGATGAATAGCATGGAAGCTAAGGTGGATGGCTTGAAGTATGATATTAAAGCTAATATGGATGATGAAGCAGTGGAAGATCACATCGAGTATCAACAACAAGTTCTCCAACTATTAAAGGATGGCGTAACTTTGGTGCAAAATTGAATGAAACAACAAGCCGATCAACATCGCAGAAAAGAAGTTTTGATGTAGGTGAATAGGTATTTTTATAGCTATAACCATACAAGCCAATGTCCCTCAAGAAAGCTAATAATTATAATAAATTATTGCTAAAGTACTATGGTCCTTACAAGGTGTTGCAAAATATTGGTACTGTGGAATACAAATTGGAGCTGCCTACATCTTCTTTAGTGCACCCAATTTTCCATGTTTCAAGATTAAATAATGTTATAGGTGAAAAATTCCCAGTTCAAAAAATATTTCCAAAACTTGACGAGGAAGGAAAAATCTTATTGGAACCTAAAGCATTCATGGAAATGAGAACTCGACAACTACGAAATCGATCAATTTCAGGGTATCTCAGTAACTGGAAGAACTTACCCGCTAAATATTCCACATGGGAGGATGATAATTTTATACATAAATAATCAAGCATTTAGGATCACACTCTTTTGAAGGAGAGGGGCATGTTAGGTCGCTATAATACTAGTGTATTCCATTATTGGTATGGTTAGTATAACCCCCTTATTGTTATTATTGTGCCCATGTAATCCCCATATTTTTATTATTGTGCCCCATAGAAGCCCACTATTGTTATTGTTGTGCCCTTACATTGTTATTTTTATGTCAGCTAGGGTTATATTATGACCCACTGGACTCCTATATATAGAAAGTAGCTTTTTTCATTTATATCATCTAAGAATTGTTCATTTATGTAATGTAAAAGAGGTTTCCCCCTTGAGGTGGCTGATTTCTAAGTCGTTGACCTCTGTTTTCTTCTATTTTGTGAGTTGGTTTCATAACATCTTCTTAGCTTTCTTGAGGGACATTTTTTTGTATGGTTGTATCCATAAAAATACCCAATCAACTACATTGAAACATCTTTCACTGCAATGATGATCTACATGCTGTTTCATTCGATTATGCATTAAAGTGAGCTTATCCTTTAAGAGTTGGAGAACTTGTTATTGATGTTCGATATGATCTTCCACTGCTTGAACCTTATAATTTTCTCATAAAGATGATGTGATGGAGGGTGGACGATATCCATAAAGTGCCATAAATGGGGTCATTTTTGCTGCAGTATGGAAGGAAGTTTTATACCAGCATTTAGCCAGAGGTAACCACTTAACTCATTGTGTCTATTTATCAAATACAAAGCAACAAATATATCCTTCCAAACATTTGTTCACTATCTCAGTTTGCCCATCAGATTGAGGATCATATGATGAGCTATGAGCTAATTGAGTACCGAAACAAGAAAACTATTTCTTCCAAACATTTCTTATAAAACTTGGATCTTTGTCACTTGCTATAATCTTTTGGTTTCCATGCAGCTTTTGAATTATTTCCATAAATGCAGTAGAAATTGGACTGGTTTTAAATGGGTGAAATAATGCACAAAGCAGTGGATACTTGGTAAGTCTATCAACTACCACCATGATGACATTATTTCCTTCGTACTTGGGTAAACCTGCAATAAAATCCATTGAAACCTCCTCCCAACGTTGACTTGGAATGGATAAAGGTTGTAATACCTGGGGTATTAATTGTCTCAATTTTATTTTATCGAAAAACCAAAAATTTTGCCACAAAATTTTGAGTATAAGATTTAAGGCCATCCCAAAAACATTCCTTCTTAGCCCCGTGGTAAGTTTTTCAAAATACTGAGTTCCCTCCTAGGGGAGAGCTGTGCGATTTCAAAAGAACCTTTTATTTGAGTTTAGAATTCTTACAAATATATAAACGATATTTGCATCATAATGAATTATTTTTCCAGCTAAATGTTTCAGATGTATTTGGATCTTGCTACAACTATTGAATGAGTTTCCACGCCTCTTCATCATTATTCCATTCATCGCTTGATTTGGTTATCCACTCAGGTTGGACAATAGAAATGGCACAAAGAAATTCTTTCACATCCTCATCCTTTCTTGAGAGTGCATCTACAACAAATTTTGATTCATTTTTTTGTAGATGATTTCCAATTCATAACCCACCATATTTGTGACCCATTTTTGCTGCTCTTCTGAAGATAATATTTGTTCCAAACAATATTTAAGACTATCATGATCTGTTTTTACGTTGAAGTGTATTCCCATTAGGTAAGGTCTCCATTGCTTTAGTGCATGTAGTATTGCAAACATTTCCTTCTCGTAAACAAGTTTCAGTAAATACCTTCCTTTGATTAGATTACTTTCAAAATAAAGGGGTCTTGAGGCATCACATTTTATAATAAATTTTTTTGTGAATTTTGGCATAGCTAAGACTGGTGCTTGGGAAATTGCCTCTTTAAGATGTTTAAAGGCCTTAGTTGCTTCTGGAGTCTAATATAATCAATCTTTATTTAGTAATGATTTTATAGGTTTCGATATTCTCCCATAATTCTTAACAAACTTGTCATAATACCCCGTTAACCCCATAAATCCTCGAAGATGCTTTATGGTTGTAGGGATTTTCCATTTATTAATGGATTTAATTTTGTTAGGGTCTACCTTAAATCCTCATGAGATACAATACGACCCAAATATTCCACCTTCTGTACTCCAAAGAAGCATTTGGATGTTTTTACAAATAATTGTTTCCCTTCCAATAGTTTGAGCACCATGTCAACATGTTGAACATGATCCTTCCAAAACTAGTTGTAGATTAGTAGATCATCAAAAAATACTAACACAAATTTTCTAAGGGTTTCAAAATAGAATTCATAAAACCTTGAAATGTGGAAGGTGCATATGTAAGTCGAAAAGGCATGGCCAAAAATTCATAATGACCCTAACGATTTCTGAATACTTTTTTTTTTTTCAGAAATTCTTTAGTCTTCATTCTGATTTGATAATATCAAGAATGAAGATCCAACTTGGTGGAGTAAATTTCTCCATGTAATTCATCTAATAATTCATCAATGATGGGGATGGGAAATTTATCCTTAATAGTGAGCTTGTTGAGCTCCCTATAATCTAGACATATACACCATGATCCATCCTTCGTGTGCACTAATACTACTGGAGTGGAGAAAGGACTTTGACTAGGTTGAATTATACCAGCCTCTACCATTTCTGCAACCATATGTTTAATCTCACTCTTTTGGGCATAATGATATATGTAAGGCCTGGTATTTGGAGGAACACTTTCTGGAATCAAATGAATAGCATGATCATGATCATGTATAGATTGGAGTCCTTTGGGAGTTTCAAACACCTTGGAATGATTGTCTAAGACATTTTGGAGATTTGGAGAAATAGATGAATTTGATGTTTCAACCTCTAGTGAGCATAATTTTGAAATTACGGCTTGTTTTTCTCTCTTCAAAAGCTTTGTCATGAAATTACAACTTATTATATTTCCCAGATTCCCTGCAATACCCCATAATTCAACTTCCTTTCCTTCCCAAACAAATTTCAAGAAAATTTATTGAAAATTAAAAGCTATCTTCCCCAAAGATTGTAACCATTGGACTCCTAGTACAACATCAACACCAACCATTGCAATGGAAAGTATTGGACTATTCAATACATATTCCCCCATGGTTAGCTTGATATTATCGCACTTTCCAGAGAAATTTATAGTTCCTCCATTTGCAACCATCAATTGAAACTTGGATGTTGGTTATAGGAAGTAATTCAATTCCTTGGCTACCTTACAATAGGTACTATTATATGGAATTCAAATCTATGGATAAACTAGTCTTCCCTGAGTGTGGTGTTCCTTCACTCAAAACAAAAAAATAAAGGTAAATGTTCTTTTCTCTAAAATAGACAGAAGTATAGAAGGTATAAATTCCTCCTTGTGATATTTCATTCTCGTTCCTCTTCTATTTCTGTTCCCGTCACTCTTGATCTAGTTGAAACCTGCTTGATCATTACCTGCAATCAAAGACATAAGACAAAAAAGGACATACATATATACATTCTATCTACTTTAACCAAATTGAACCAATTAAATTTGAGAATACATACACATTTGAGAATACATTCGAAATATATAAGTTTATATATTAGAGAAAGAACAAATAGCTTTATTAAAATAATAGGAGGAATAGATTACAACCATTTGATTGGTTCATCGTCAACCTTCTCCAACTTCATTCTGTCTTCATCACACCAATCATCATCTCATAAGCATAACAATACTTTAGTTGTCAAGAATTAAGAATCCAGTAGCATAACACTACACAAATTTCTTCCTCCCTTGCACTTAGATGAGTGCTCAATTTATAGGGAAATTGTTGGTAGTTTCTCAATAAATTATATTGAATAGATTTCTAATAATATATTAGACATGTTTATAGGTTCAATGGTGATGGATGAACACATGAATTTGAAGTATGACACCTATGAGATCTTCTAGAAGGCACTGGACATGTGGAGATTCCCGGAACAATGATGATTTCGCTCCCAGGAGACCAATGCACTGTTAAGTGTTGGGAAGTGATTTGCAGAGCACCCTTGCATTCGAGTAAGTGTTTTGCAACACACTTAGGTCCATTCAAAGGAGCATTGATGATTCAATGGGTCATTTTAGTGATACCTCAAACATTGAAACTCTCATGAATTAAAGCAATCAGTGGAATGACTTCTCTAGGGCATGTAGCAACTGAATTAGGGGATGATAGACCCTGTTTGTATTGAATTAGGGGATGATGGACCCTGCTCATATTGGTATTAGTGATGATTCCCAAATTGACCTATAACAGCTACCCCCTAAAGCATGAAGTCAAAATAATGATAATATTTGGATGAGATGCTTTACGGTGTGATGAGTAGGATCTGAAGCGGAAGGTGACCTGCATGAATTTGCAATACATTACATCATTATATCATGTACATCTTGGACATGAATTTTTGAGGGAGGGATACCCATGCTCAACACATAAACTATCATAACACGTACATAAATCAGAAATTCGTCTATAGATATAGACATGCCTATAGATATAGGCCCATGATAGGATGACCATCTGTATGTAAAGCCATCGTACAGATGATCTAGTACAATTCCTTAAATCGCAGCCAAGATAGATGAAACTAGATCCAAGTTCTTCTTATCTCGTTCACTCGATCGTTCAAGTACAAGTCTAACCATGTGAATATGTGATTTGAAGTCAAACATGGGAAGACATCGTCTGATTATCAGTCGTTGATGTAAGCCACTAATAGACACGAGAGAGACCATCGTTGATGTTAATGGCTCTCAATGTATTGCAGTACAATTTGTAAGGCGTGAATATATGATTTGATGTCGAATGCCAAACAAAATATCTTGGTCGAAGGCCTGTGATATCAACCTGTTGATGGAAGCGAGAAAAATTCCATTGATGTAAGCAAGTTCCAAGGCACTGGAAATATGTTTCTAAGTCAACTTCCTGGATGATGAGTTGATGTCAACTGGAAGTGACTCATTACAGATATGAGATGGAATAAGAGTAATGATTTTGGAAAAAATAATGTGACTTGATGAAGAAATGTTCAAGGATGGAGGTCATGAAAATGAAGGTTTATGTGTATTGTAGAAGATGAGGAATTACTAGATGACTTCTCTTGAACATATCGGTGATACTGAAATGAGTTTCCAGCATTGACCCCAAACCGAAGTGATGGATGGTATGATAGAGGATAGGCATGATAGACTGTCAAGAATATTACCCAACCCAAAGCCACGGAGATGAAGTGAAAGTGTCATGTTGAAGAACGACCTACTACCATAAAGTGCTTTGCTCTTTTTCCAAAATTGTCCCTAGTCATTGCTGATTAGTGCCTCTTTATTTTTTAACAAGCTTGAGGAGGGTAACATATGCTTGATATATAATTTGACCCTTTAGGTGAATCCATCACTATTTGATGATTTAACGAGTCTAGTGATAGTGAAACTCGATCTTGTCATGATCAGACAAGTCCATCGCTATTTGATGTTTTAACGAGTCTAACGACAGTGAAAACTCGTTCCTTTTTCATGTTTAGAGAGTTTGAAAAAGGGACGAAAAGAAAACTCCATGAGTCATTTTTAGTAAATTTGTTTCTCAGGTCCGAAAAAGTGTAAAATGATACCTAAGAACACCTCTTAGCCATGTTCGACTAAGGTGTTCCTTTTTTGTAAATAATCTATCTAAGTCTAAAAAAGGATTAAACTTATACTAAGTAGATGTCGTTTCATTTCCTTTTGCGAGCTCGAAAAGACAAGTGCTTGAAAATATTTTCACATTAATAGAGTTTGAAAAGAGCTAAAAGAAGACTCTACGGGGTTCCTTTTTCATGTTTAAAAGAGCTCGAAAAATATATAAAAGTACACTCTGTGGTCAAATCATTTTTGGATAATTGTGCACTTCAAACTCACGATATCAGCTGTGAACATGTTCAGAGAACCATCAAACGGATTAAAAATACATGTTTCATAGTAAAATTGAACAAAAAATATAGTCACATCATTAAATATGATTAAAATAATCAAAATGACTAATAAAAAGAGGTTTTTACCATTTCATTTTACCATTCCATAGTTACCACTTGAAATTTAGGAGCTCTGATCCTTTTTTTCCCTTGAACTTCAGCAGTCAATTGCGACAGTTTCAGTGGACAATTTCTTATGCCGTTTGATATAGTTTGGAGATCTGAACCTTCTCTTTCTTTTAGTGTCAATTTTGTTTCATTTCATGCTGATTTTTTAGGTTTTTGAGCCCCATAGGGTAAATGTATTGCGTTCTGAGGGCAACGCACCCTTGCATGTCCAAAAGTACATTGGAGAGCACAAAAATTGAAGCTCAGATGCTCTACAACGCTCTGTCTATAGACCAAGGGTGCGTTGGGTGCATTTCACAAATTTTTTTGCATGAAATAGATCCTAATGAAGATTACGGTTGGCTTTCAAGTAATGAATTTATCAAAATGACCATTCCATGGCGAGAAAGAGAACATGAAGAAAAATACATGATTTCCCTAAATGATCCTAGCACTGTAAGAACCCTCAGGGATTGTGGGTTAGTTAAGTATTTCATATTATCAAGGATGAGACAACATCTTGAACTATTGGATTTCCTGGTTCATTCATGGGATTTGGCATCTCAGGCATTTCACATTGGGGACAAAGTGATCCCAATACTAGTTGAGGATGTTTACTTCCTTACTGAATTATCGAGACGTGATTCTCCTATTTCCCTTGCGGGATATGCTCTTGGAGGCGAGACAATGAAGGAATACAGACACCAGCATTGTTAGCCATGTACTGAGCCTAGCAAATATGGAAAGATAAACATTCATGATGTGCGTGATTTTCCTGTAAGAAACATCCTTTTTAATATTGAAAAACTTGCTGGCTCTGTGACACTACATGTTGCAAACCGTTCATACATGCAATATTCTCTTGACTGTATCAAACCAACAATGTTCAACTGGGCTGAAGCAGTACTCTTTCAAATGAAATAACAGTTGAATAAAGGAAAGGGTGGCAGAAAAAATAATTTCAATTATGGCTCGATCCTAATTTCCTTTATTTTAGAGCGAGTTCCATTGATGCAGCCAGAACATGTGAAACTAAGCATTTTTGGTCCTAGAGATCCTTGGATGTAGAGATGGGTCGAATTGGTGGCTAAGAATGCTAGTCAATTGAATATCATATTTTCTACTGCATTATTTTCCTGACTCCAACGACAGATTATCATCATATAGGATTATCCGTACGCAGGTATAGATTTTCGTGGAGATCCATATTTGATTTTACCAGATGGCACTCAATGGGGTGCAATGGGTAAAATTTTTTTGACCATGTTTTTGATTTTAAGGTTTCTACATGTTTTTGTATTTTTGATGTTTTCCAAGACCAAACTGAAGTTTTTATGTAAACAGATGTGGGTTGTGTTTGACCATTGGGTCAACCAAAGCAGACAGGAGATGAACCAGCAGAGAGGACTATCAGGAGAGAATTCCTTCAGGATTTAGATTTGATAGAGACTCTTGTTGAGTTGCAACAACATGTTGAGGGATTGAATCTTGGGATACTAGATGTCTAGATCGAGGGGTTACCTATGAGGCTACAGTGCCATAATATTGGTGTTCCTAGCTATTGGATGAGGCTATTGCATAGGATAGCTATAGCAGTTGCTTGTTATCATGAGCATCACTTGTTTTACTTTTGACATTTTTGTATACATTTTGAGGTGAGATGACCAATGTGTCTTGGGCACAAATTTTGTATCAACATAAACTATCTATCTATTTTATTTTAGTGTTTTCCTATGTTTAATGCACAATCCTATTCAATTGTGTGATGTGAATTGAAAATGTTTCTTTACATCTATTGCAAATGTCTTTTTAAAACATAATTTGCTAGAGAATCAGTTAATGTGTTCAAGGTTCTGAAAATGTGTCGATATTGAATGTAATCAAAATGTCTTTCCAAAAGTCAAAATCTAAGGAACATATGATGAATTGTTGGATTTTAGACGGTATAGATGCTAGTAATTTGTAGAATGAAAGGCTATGAGTCTAACCTAATGATGATGTGGTTAATGCCAAGTGAAATGGAATCAGAGAGAAGTTTGATCAACGCCCTATACTCAGCGATATTGTTTGTTGATCGACCGATACAAATCCCTTAAAAACTCATTAACTTGCCACGTGGAGTGAAAATGACTCATGTTGTAGAGGATAGGTTTTGCGTACTACGACTAGCACCATCGGCGTACCCAACGAATGGCTCCAAAGGTTCAGTCATCTGAAATGAAATGTAAAGTGAATTACTATCTTCAAGAAAACTCTAAAAAACAAACTAAGACAATTAATGCAATCAAAGCATATACACAATATGATACAAATTTCACTACGATCAATTAAGCATAGTAACGTTTAAGAGACAACCCATTTCGAGGTTGCGCCAATGGAATTCCATCATAATCAACTAACTCGTAGGTGCCCTTAGCCATAACTCTTTTTACAATGTAGGGGCCATGCCATAGTGGCTCAAATTTTCCCGTTCCTATAAACTCAACTTCTTGATCATAAAGCAAGACCATGTCTCCCTCTGAGAAGATGTGAGGATTAACATTGTGGTCATATTGCACCTTGATTCGTCTATTATGCGCTTCAGTGGCCAATGCAGCTTCACGACGCACTTCATTTAGATGGATGAAGTTTAAAAGATGAACTTCTTCATTTGAGGTGTCAAGTAACAAGTCAATAGCGAGTTTTAATGACAGAAATTCACATTGGATTGGTAAGATAGCTTCCAGACCATACACCAATTGAAAGGGAGTAAATCCGGTTACATTTCTCACCGAGGTTCGATATGCCCATAGATCTGAGTACAAGATTAAATGCCAATTTCATTTATGAAACCCTAACATTTTTTGAAGCATTCACTTAAGGATCTTGTTAATGGCTTCAACTTGTCCATTAGATTGCGAATAATAAGGGGTAGAAATATCATAAGACAGTACTAATTTGGCAGTCAACTCATCCATCATGTTATTGCGAAAATTCTTACCATGATCTGTAACTATAGCTTGTGGTACACCAAACTGAGAAATTACATGATTGAAAAATAACAATGGAGTTGTTTCGCTTGTGTTATTGAATGTAGGCATTGTTGCGAGCCACTTGGTAAAGTAGTCGATGATGATAATAATATAGCCATGCCCCTCAGCTGAACGATGGTTGCAAGTCATGAAGTCAATGCCCCATTTTGTAAATGGTCCCACAGCGATGACAGGATGCATTGGTGTTGGAGGCATGTAGATTTTATGATCAAATATTTGGCATGCATGACAAATTCTGACCGTGAGAATGTAGTCGCGGAATATGGTTGGTCAGAAGTAACCAACGCGAAGAATCTTCTGCATGGTAGCATACCCAAAAAAATGTTCACAACAAGCACCAACATGACAATAATTTAGAACTTTCTCAGCCTCCTCATGAGTGAGGCATCTCCTTAAAAATTTTTCGACACCATGAAGATAAAGTGTATCACCGACATGATCGTATAATATTCAGGTTGGTATCGACATGTCATTGGTCGAAGGTGGAGAGGTATCTGGCCGGAAAGTCTGGGTTGGAGATAATGATAAATCCCCATACCAAGGGACATATGACCCAATCCTGTGTAAACAAAGGCTCATCCTGAATGATGTCTTATGTAGTTTCAAGATTATCAGAGGGAAGGTCACGTAGAATGTAAGAAAACCAAATACTTAGTTTGACTTGGATTTGATGACTCTCGTTATCACTACAAAAAAATTTTCCAAACCTGGATAGTTTATATTTGTTCCTAAGTCATGGTCTTAGAATAGGGGCTAAATTATTTTTATGTTTTAAGAGTCTAAATCATAAGGTTAGAGTCTCATCTCCATCATCAAACAATGCCATCAATTTTGTTTCACACTTTAAAGGTCCCATGTCACGTTTTGGAAATCATTTGTCTAGTCACTTTGAAAAAAATTTCGAATAAGCCACAAAACCACGTTTTCGTAGCGCAGACAGTGTAAAAAACTACTTTTGCGCTACGAAAATGCTGGTCATTTCGTAGCGCAAAACCCTGAAAATACACTGCACGCGCTACGAAATCAGGGATTCATAACCAATCCTATCCAGCTGTCAAATCCATCAAATTCCGTTAAATTTTCATGAGTAGGTGTCAGTCCACGAATCCTTTCTCCCACATGCAACCATTCACAACCATCATGAGATTCATTAAGGGTCATTTATCATCCGTCATTTTAAAATTTGAAATGGGATGGTTGTCCTTGGTTATATTTTCTCATGCAAAAACATTTGTTGCATGTCCTTCTTCAAATAACAAGCTCATGGGAAGCATAAACCAGAGTTTTTGAACTAGTTATCAAACGAGGCTGAAATAGTTATCAAGCAAGGTTGAACCCTTAATCAAGCGAGCCAGTTTCTCTTAAATCAAGTGAGCCAATTTATTACAGGTTTTCTGAAGCTACAGGGGTTCCAAGTAAAAGATGATAGAGGAAAAAAGAAACCACAGATCAAGCCATTGTTTGAGAATAGAACCTAAAGGCATAGAAGCTCTCACTAAGGATAATTTAGTTGAAGAAGCTTTCAAGAAAGTAGGATGTTGGAGATTCTGTGAAAAGCTACAAGGAGGTCATAATCAAGTCACAAAGGAATTTGCCATCAATTTCACAGGTTCAAATATGAAATTTGGATGTTTAAACTTATCAATTTCTCCTGAACTTATATTTTTAGTGACAGAGATTCCAAGAGGGGAAGAAAGGTGGTTCAAGAATTTCAGGTTTGAAATGGAACCTTGTAAAATCTTTTTGAAGCCAGAGTTTGTGGACACAGATTTAACCAAAGCAGTGCCAAGAGGTTATTTCAAAGATACATATGCTAACCTGCTCTCCAATATTCAAATTTACTTCACTTGCGAAGGAAGATACCATAAGGTGTATTCTTACCATTTCAAACTCTTATTGCATTTCATTGGAATAATATCTCTGGATTTACCTTTCTTTCTATTTCGGAGTTTGGCCAAGATGGCAGATAAGGTCCAGATGAAAACTCAGGCATGTGAAACTTCATTATTTCATCATGGTCTTGTCAAATTAATAGTTTTGCATGAGCTTCAGAGGGTAAATAGAGAATGGTCAGAGTTTTTGTTTCTGTGTGGACTTGGGGTGGAAATATATGGAACAAGTATTAGCCTTAGGGCCAAAGCAAAATCACCATCTAAAGTCACTGATCCTACAGAAACAAGATCGACGAGGTTTTTCAAGTTAAAACCTATAAAAAAAGTGAAGGAGCCAGAGACTAGAACACCAATAATGATTCAAGAAACTCCTCAATATGCACAAAATAAGGTAACCAAAGGTAAGAAAGCAGCGCAGGAATAGTCAACTAGCAAATCAACTCAGAAAAGGTTGACTGGAAGACAACTAGCAAGGGAAAAGGGCAAAACATTGGTTTCAGAAGAAGATCTAGGTTTAAAGGGTAGCTTGAATGATATTTTACAAGCTACTGATATTGAGGAATCTCCTTTAGTGCAGGCAGATTTTATAATTTTGGATGAAGGGAGATCTAAAAAGATCAAATCCTCCAAGAAACTGGATTTTAATGATGAAATTTCAGAGTTTGTGTTCAAGCCTAGAAGGCCTCTAAGTAGGAATTTAAAAAAGTTGCAAGGATTGGATGTGGAATTAGAAAAAGATGGAGAAATTTCAAAAGATTATGAGGAACCCATGGACCTTTCATCACCTATGCTTGAGGATGACAGAAACAGAGTTTTCAATACACAAAGAGAAAAGAGCAGTTATGAAGGAATGAAAGAAAAACTAAGACTAGCTAATCTTCAAATTGCTAGGCTTGAGAAGAAAGTAAGAGAACATGTGGTGGAGAAGATAAATTTTGATAGAATTAAAGCTTTGTGGGAACTTGAAAGAATTTCAAATCCTGAAAAAATCAGCAGTGAAGCTCAGTTTTTCACTTGGACCCTGCCTGCAATCAAATAGGCCAAGTTTGTGAGAAGGGTAAATGTGAATTTAAGGGCTACTAATAGGAGGTTAAAGAGGCACATTGAGGATCTTGAAATACAATTGGCAAACTCTGAAGAAAGTCAGCTACATCAGAAGTAAGACAGTAAGTCACAAATCCCTGATATTATTTTGTTTTGGGAAGGTCATCACTTTTGGAAACCATGGCAAAGTTGACTTATAGTGTTTTCAAAGTCCATTTGCATCAGAGTCCTCATTAAAGACTGTAGATATTCTCAAGGTTTAAATATGATGAAGAAACTGTGCAAATATGGAGACACACAGTAGTTTTGTAGCACGCTACGAAACTGCTGTAGGTGACATACACAACAGTTTCGTAGCACGCTACGATACTGCTGTAGGTGCAGTTTTAAACATTTTGATAAGGTTCCAAAAGGTAAACACCAGATTTTTGAAGTTTTGATGCTGTTAGAAGATGGCAATGAGTCACCAATGAAGTTTCATGTGTTAAAACAAAGGAAATTTGATGTTAAGAGATGTGTTACAAATGCATAGTTACTGCGCTACGAAAACAGTTGATATTTTCGTAGCACAGACAGATCAGATCTCTGCACATTCTTTCATGGACTCAATTTTGCACAAGTGGATGGACATGGTTATGTGAAAGTGATAACACATTTCACTTGTCTTAAAAGGTTCATTTTTGCTAGCCAAAGATTCAAGAAGCATAAATGAGGGTTAAAGCTATATTGCAAGAAACATGTTCCTACTTTTTAGTACAGATAAGGGATAAGTTAACAGATTGTAATAGCAAGATTATGGACATCATCAAGGTCGAAGATTAGGAGGAGCAACTGTCAAACATAATATTTAATTTCCAGATAAGGTTGTTTTAGTCATAAGAAGGAGTTTTACTCATTGCATTAGGACTCTAGAACAGATAATTAACTGTCACATGTAATTAATAGGTAGTTTTAGAGTAAATAGGTGTCAATCTAAGATATAATTTGAATTTGTTTGAAGATGGATCATAGAATCCAATGTTGTAATGACTCTATAAGAGAGATGAGGTCGAATTCCTCAAGGTTGGCAATTTTCATGAACAAGCAAACTATGTTATTGTAAAAAACTGTGTGTTTTTATCATAATACAGATGTTGGCTCACTACTCAGGATTCAAAAAGAGTTTTTAATGTGTGATCTTCTTTTGGTTTTCTGTATCTATCTTTTTGCAGTGGTATAAACATATGTGACTTAGAATTCATTGGAAAATGCTCTAACTTACTGCATATGTTTGTAAATTGTGTTTTGTTCACTCTATTTTTGCTTCATTGATACACCTAAAAACTTTGAAATGCCCTGACTTCCATGATGAGTTGATGTTGATGTTTTGTGGGAAAATACCTAGACTCCATAGCCCAATAGATGTTTGTTGATCATTATTTCAACTAGTCATACACTGTTACACTGTTTATTCCTAGAGTTAGCCATCTAATCCTTAATTCAAAATCTTAAACCTAGTGAGAGAGCCCTCTCAGGTTGAGGAGGCTAAGCCTCAACTAATATTCTGGTTTGAAATAGTTACACTGAGGTAGCCTGACTAGCAGCCTATAAGGGTCCTATTTTGGTGATAACAAATTCCAAATAAAATTCCTACAAAATGACGATCCATTTTGAATATTTTCCCCCAGCAATTGACGTGACAGAATGCATGTCATAGGGTTGCAATCCGAAATGACAATGGTCTTTCAGAGCAGGATATAATGGAAAAATATTTGGGGAAGGTTGAACGGGCACCAAGGCGAGCTTTTCGATGTATGAGTACTTAACTTCTGTATCATTGAGATTACAACACAAATAAAATATCATATGTTCTATCCCATCGTCTTCTTGGACTAAAACCATAGCAATGGTTGTATCCGCAATGACGAGATACCTGAAGTAATCATTTTGATAATTAAGGGGATACATTAATGATGCTCAAATCAGGGTATATTTAAGAGCATCAAAACAAGCTTCCACAACCTTATCCCAATTGTAGGGAAGCCCCTTTTTCAAGAGATGAGTAAATCCTTTAGCTATTTTGGAGTAGTTGGGTATGAACCTCCTTAGAAATTTAGCCTTTCCTTGAAGTCTCTGTAACTGAAGTAAGTTTGATGGCACAGGCAAATTGAGAATGGCCTTGACCTTCAGTGGGTCAATTCAAATTCCATATTTTGAGACGATGAATCCAAGAAAACGACCAGAACCAACACAAAACAAACATTTGTGTGGATTTAGGTGTATCTTGTAGTATTGCAGAGTAAAAATATAGCTCTCACATGCGCGAGTGATCAATCTGTTCTCGTGAATGTGTGGTTAAATTGTCTAGATAAGGTTGAACAATGTGCTTAATGTCCTAGAAATCATAATTCATTTCTCTCTGAATTGTTGCTCCAGTGTTATTTAAACAAAATGGGAGTTTACAATGAGAGAATGTGCCCCAGGGACAGATGAATGTTGTCTTATATTGGTCCTCTGGGTGAATATTGATTTGATTGTAACCGGAGAATCCATTCATGAATAAAAATATTTCACAGCCGACACATTCATCAATAATTTGGTCGATAAAGGGATTAGGATAATTGTATTTTGGACAAGCAATATTGACATCTCGATAATCAACACACACTCTAATTGTCCCTTGTTTCTTAATGATATGAATAATGTTGGAAACCCAATCAGTAAGTAGAACAGGGTAAATGAAACCAGCATGAAAAATCTTTTCAACTTCTGCTTTAATGGCAGCAGCCTTCTTCAAATGAATAGGATGAAGGCGTTGACGTACCTTTTTGACATCAGGGCACATTTTAATTGTGTGTTCAACAATACTAGAATATATGCTTGGAATTTCCTCATAAGACCAAGCAAATACATCTCAAAATTCATGAAAAAGAGAGCGATAAGTGTCAAGTTCTGATGCAGAACAAGACACACCGAGATGATTTTTTTCTACAATGCCAGGTTGGATCAAAATATTGATAGAAATCGTTTGTTCAATATTTAACTGGTTTCTCTCGGATTTGATGCCATTTATTAGAACATAATTCAAAAAGTAATCAGAGACTGTAGGGCGATATAGTTCAATAAGGTTATCTTCGTTGTAATCTAGAAGATGGAAACGATGATGATAATCGTCCCATGGTTGTCCTTTTGGCATCATGGCTTCCACAATCCTCTCATTAGTCAAGAAATTAGATAAAGGAGGATCATAAGGAGTACCAAAATCCAATCAACATTCGACCTAAATGATCATTGACGATGGATCAAGATGTGCTTCCCAAGCCAAGAAAATTTATTGCTATCCGAGCTCAATTGGGCTTGGCGGAAAAAATTCACCCAGCGTATCAACTTTGGAATCATTGGTAATCTTCATTAAGTCAGATGAAATGGAAGATATCATGTGTCAGGTCTTAGTTTTTGAAATTTCCACCAACGTCGCGGGTGACAGTAATGAAAAGGTGCCCATTACGGAAGAATCCTTAAAGATACCAACACTAATGTTTTAAAGTGATAGCTGGGTTGCGTGAACTAATGGAATGCTTTAGATACATGTGAACTAGATGTAAAGAAGGAGACTTGATTAATGACTGTGATGGCTCCTTTTTAAGGGAAGGTGATCATTTGAAAGTAAGTAGAAACGATTGTAGTCATAGCACAAACCCATGGCCTTCCAAGTAAAATGTTGTAGTCAAGGGGTCTGTCAACGACCTCAACTTCAACAATTACATTTCCCCCCCCTAGTTCGACATGCAGGTTATTGATAATACCACAAGGCTTATATGTACGAACATCAAAATGTTTCAACATCGTAGGCGATTGACATAAGTGAGGCGAGCCAAGTGACTTCCAGAGATTGAGAGACATAATATAAGTAGATGCTCCATCATCAATAATAGTGTGATGAATGAGGTGATTTAGAACATTTACTTGGATTGAAAATGATAATTCGGTTGGTAATTGTGGCACATAATTGTGTGATTAAAGACTACAAGATTGGAATCTATCAGGTCGATTCCACCAATTGCCGACAACAAAGCTTGCTTCTGGGAGGGACAATTTTGAAGTACCTCAAGCGTTGACATGGCTGAAGGTGATTGAGCCAAATCTTCAACTATATTATAATTTTGAGCCGCATGATCTTGAGGATTGAACATCGATTTATGGATGAATCCCTTAGGTGGCTTTCATTAGGGGAATTTTGAGGTCTAAAATGGGCCTCCTAAGGAAACTATAAAATAATAGTGGAAATATTAAAATAATATTAGATTACATCATTAAATTTTAGAGGGAAAAAAAAACTACATTTTCAACTCATATTTTCAACTTATCTCCCTATGGTTTTACTCAAATTTCGAGCAGGAACACTCATTGGATGAAAAATTTGATTCCTCATCTAAGGAGTACCCATGTTGCATACTTTTGATGGAACCTGATACACGAAAAATAAGAAATGCATGAAAAACATGATCCCAATCATGTTTTTTTATGTATTTCTCATTTTTCATGTAGCAAGGTCCATCGAAAGTATGCAACACAGGTACTCCTTGGATGGGAAATTAAATTTCACATCCAACGAGTACTCTCGCTCAAAATTTGAGTAAAACCTTAGGGAGATAAGTTGAAAAAGTAGTTCTATTATTTTATTAATTTTTAATCTTTTCTACTTTTTTACCCCTGTTATCACAAAGTTGTACTTGATTGGATGCTTATCAAACAGCTCAGGGTAACTGTTTCAAACCAGCTTTTGACTGAAGCTTAGCCTCTTCAGTCTGAGAGGGCTCTCTCAAGGTGGTTTTATGATATTGAATAATGATGGTACTAGATGACTAACTCTATTAGAAATGTAACTTGTTTTTTATGTTTGCAGGTTGAAAATAATGCAAGCTTGCTACCATTGGGCTTATGGAGTCAAAAATAAATAGTTTTAGTGGCAAGTTTTTTTGACATGGAAGCTGAGGCAGATAGGGGTCTTTAATGAGAAACTCACGCATAAAACATAGGAAAACACAGTCATTTCATCACTAAAGGAAGTCAAAGCATAAATTATGAATTCTGAGTAATAGAGATGAAATCTATTGCAAGTGGTAAAAACATAAAGATACAAATCAATAAGACATTAAAAACCCCATGAGAATCTCAGGTCTGTCAAGAAGAAAGTCACTCTATATTACTGATATAAGTTAAATACATAAAAGCAATAGTTTAGTGAAAAAAATCTCCAACCCTTGACTACTTCGATGCTTAGTCTTTAAATATACCTTCTTTACAATAAGAATGATCTGCCTAGTGGCTAGACCATTTAGTTCTCCTATAACACATCACATAACTGAAATACATGACTTCTAACTGAAAGCTGACATCTACACCTTAAAGAAAACATTTCCTAATAGGACTCTAAATCCTGTTTATTACGTAAATCTAACTTATCTTGTGAAACAGTTACATGATAGTTACAACATAAGCATCACATGCTCGAAAGACACATGATAGAGTTCACTACCACTTTACACATTTAAAACCCTCCTAGACTTGTTAAGCATAACCCTATTTTTTAGGAATGCATGACCTTTATCTTCAAAGATGCTTTGGTTGATGACCTATCTTCATAGCACCTCCTTTGAGTTATAAATATTCGATGAGAAGCTCCCTTGACATGTTGGAGCAGTCTGTCTGTCCAAAAATATCATTAAGATGCTCCAAAACCTTTAACCAATGCTCACTATGAAAACATGACAATTTCGTAGCAAGTTTTGGTAGCGTTGAAAAAAATGGCTTATGCACCCTATAAATTTTCTCCTTTTCTATTCCATGATGTCAATCAAGTCATGACACATCACCACCAACAATCTCCCTCCTTGAAAACTAAAAAAAGTGACTTTGGAAACAAAAAGGCTGCTACAGGTTTTTTTCGTAGCGTTTTCCTGCCTTTAAACCTAGGAAACGCTACGAAACTATGTAAAAGTGCATAAATTTCACATTTCAAAACTGTCTTCACAAAATGACCTCCTATTGCAAAATCTTGATTTTCTACATGTAATGAACCCTCTAAAGCATATTCAATCTCAATTTATGGCTCTTGTGGTGTTTCCTCCTCATTTATGATCAATTGAGCTATGGGATCCTCAACCATGGTCATCTTTAAACCTTTCTTTTCCATCTCGTCATGAATTAGTTCCAATTGTTCGTGAAGGTCTTTGACTTGGTCTTTCAGTGTCCTATTTTTGGATTGTAAGTGTAGGTTTACCTTTTAAATGTGCTTTACCTCTCTTCTTAGTGGCTGAGTCCACCTTAGCAGTTTTTTTGTGTTGTCCAAGGTCTTTGAGACACTTGTAACTTGATCTTCCCAAATCTTTCTCATTTGTTCAAACTGCACTCTTTCAGCTCTATGCTTCTTTTCCTCTTTTCTCAATATTGATATCTCTTCACTGACATCTTTCAATTGTTCCTTAAGGACTTCAGCTTCTGACTTCTCATTGATTTTCTTTTCCCTTCTTTTGTTTGATGAATAATTCTTCTTTTGCAGGTGAGGAGAGATATATGATGCTTGGTGGTGGCTGAGTAGTTTCACTAACCTTTTGAGCCTCTTTGCATCTTTCTAAGACCTTTCTTTCATGTTTTTTAATTGGTTTTATAGCTTGAAACATGAATCCAGCATCATCACCTACAAATTCTAACTTCTTAGCTGTTTTTCCTTTCTTAAGCTTCCTTCCTCCCTCATCTATGTCTTCAGCTTAGACAATGGGATTTTCTTCAATATCAATGGCATGCAAGATGTCTTCTAAGTTACCCTTATCCATTGTTTGGCTTCTTGTAACTCTCTTGCTTCCATGTTTCCTAACGGTTGGATTTTGTTTTGTAGGCATAGCTTTGGGTGTATCAACCTTCTGCAAATACTTTGTCTCCATGTTCAGTGGATCAACCTACTCTGCCACTATAGGTGATGAAACATATATAGGTTTGGGAACTCTTTTAGGAGTGACAACATCTACTTCAAAACCACTTGTGAATAGAAAATATTACCAATCTCTGCCTAATCTCTTTAACTCCTCTAACACCAACAACTTGATCAAACAATGATGAAAAAGAGAGGTTTCATTTCCTTCTTTTTTAACTTGGACCTTATCTGACATTTTAGTTAGACTTATGCATAAGTAAAAGGGAAAGCCAAGGGACCTCTTACCCAAAAAATACAGTAGAGGCCTAAGGTGGGAGGAGTAGACCATGTGAAACCTCCCTTCACAAGTGAAGTACTTCTAAATAATTATCTGCAGCTTTGAGAAATTGTCTTTCATGTAGCTCCTTGGGATAACATTTGTGAGATCAATTTCACTATGCTCTAGCTTGATAAATTCTTTGCAGTCATGTACGGTGAACTTGATGCCTTTGAACCACAGTTCCCCTCCCCTAGGGATTCATATTGCTGGTGCAATGCTCTCTGGTGTTACTATGAGGTTTAACATTCCTACCTTTGAAGCTGTCCCTTTGAAACTGATAGAAAACTCCTTAGAAACCTGCAAATGGCACCCTTGCAGTCTTTGACAGAATTGCAAGCAACCTGTTCTTCTGAAAACTTCCAAGGTAGTTGGATATTCATTTAACAAATTCATGTCCATGGGTTCATATCTAAGGTAGTGACTACCTTCGTTAGTATTCTTTCTTGAAACCATGGTGAATTTATATCTTCTCAGCCTCGCTTGATTAGTGACACCTCCAACTTTTGAAAATGCCAGCAACCAGCTTCGCTTGGTGAAGCAGCTCTCCAACAACTCAATAACATGCAAGGATAAAATAGAGAATGAAAAAAGACTCAATTGGGTAATGTTTTATGGTTTCGATGACAACTCATGCCCTAATCATGACTCATGCATGCTAAAAACAGTAATAATGACCTCAGGCATGACCTTGTACCTTTGAAATAACCCTAACTGACTCGAATGACATCCACCCTATCTCCTCTAATCATGAACTAACACCTTGCACCAGATTTGACAAGACAGATAGAAAAACTATTTTTCGTAGCATGGTTAGTTCATTTTTTAATAGTTTCACTATGAAACTATTAGGCAGTTTCGTAGTGAAAATGCTCTTTTATAGTGTAAAATGCTACGAAAAGAGGAAAAACTGGCTAAAGTTTCCTTTTCGGATTTGAACGCTTGGGAGATGGAATCTGACATCTAATAATGGCTGATGGGACATGATATGACCTATATGGAGGTGCTTTTGGACCTTAGGATAGGTTAAAAATGAAAAATTTATATTTTCCTATACCAACTTGTGAAAAATGAACTCTATGATCATGTGAAATAATGTTTCACTTTTTCTGAGTGATAACAAACCTAAAAATGGTGAACCATCCCCCATGGTTGACATCATCATCTTGAATCCTATTTGTTCTTATAGAGTTTATTGTTGTTGTACATTTTTCTTAGGAGGCCCATTTTAGACCTCAAAATTTCTCTAATGATTTTTAACTCTAGAATAACAGGTAGCAGAATTGATTCAGTGGACAGATTCGTAGTGGAGGTAGTAGGTTGATCAGTAGCTTGACTACCATAATCTTTATTTTTTGTAGACAAAAAAACATGAGTTTTTTTCTTTGTGACAGATATCATAAGCACTTGGGAACTATAAGTGAGATCCATAGCAACCATGTTTGTGTCCAAATTCGGAAAAGGATCTATCAACACAACAAATGCAGTCAAAGTCTTAATAAGGTTTGAGACTTTGGAGCATTGAGGACAGTCTCATGAAAAGTGTTCACTATTACATATCAGGCAAGGGTAATTAGGTTTCCAAGAATTTCCAGATTATTGATCAGATGATCGTTCCTACTGGGGTGAATTTTTATTTTTCTTTACTTTCTCCTTTCTCTTGTTTCTGGGTTGCTTGTCACTTTTTCCTTTGTAAGATGACATGACATGTATGCGGAAGAAGGTGCAGGATTAGATGCAGTATAGGTGTGAGTGTTTTCACAACCAGTCATACCGTTATCGACATGAGAGTCCTTACTAGTTGGAGGAGGAACAATAAAATTTTATAGCAGTGCGTTTCAAATTTTCTCATAGAGCATGCGAGACTGAGTATAAGTCAAATCTAAGTACTGAGCATGAGCAATGAATTTCTCTTCAGTGATGAAGCCGCCTTTAGCAACATCCTTGGTGATGGATGGCAAAAAGGACTTAATAAACCACTCAGCCAAAAGCTGATCAGAAACAAATGCTTTGACCATTCAACGACGACGATGCCACTCATGCATATTGTTAGGATGAATTCTAATCACAAGTGTGTGAAAAAATATCACTTTAGATGTGCATAGAAAACAACCCTAACGACAAACATGGTTGCCAATTTCTTTAAATCTTTTGTTATTTGACCAAGATAAATTCACAAAATCTAGATCTATGCAGTAAATGACATTAAGCAGTAAACAAAAGTAAGAGTTGCTCCATGCATCCAATAGACAAGACAATATATTTTTAAAGAAATTTTGTATTTTTGACACCTGGGAAGGGAAAATAGAAAGATGTTACCAGTCCCCCTCAATGTTATGGGTTCTTGTATGTCCTTAGCACTTCAGATCTAATATCTCTCTCTCTTGGTGGTGTAGAAAAACTAGACAAAAGATGGAACTCAAAGGGAGCTCACAAGAAAAATGGTAGCAAAATATGACAATGATGGAGGATCAAAGTCAAAACAAAAGTATAGATCCAGAGTGATCTTTAGGCAACAAAATTTAGTGAATGAATGGAAAAACCCTTCTATTTATAACAAAATATTTAGTTAGATTGGATATTGGTGCCTAATTAAAATATTATTGATGTAATATCCCAAAATGGGAATGCACAACAAGCCTGCTGGAATAACACTCTCTCCACAA
>CM076577.1:1345916558-1346029073 GCA_034641835.2 Pinus albicaulis | reverse complement strand
AATTTATCCAACCTGACTCCAAGGACTAGTAACTCAACTAACCAAAGGCTCCAAAGCATTTGTCCCAAAATAGGCTCTAGGACTAGTAACTAAACCCGAGTTGTTATAAGGCTTCTAGAGTGTTTTTTTAACCCATAGTCATAAGGAACATGAGCACCAATCAAAAAAACAATCAAGTTGGAAAACCCACAACACCATGTCTATCGAGGAAGTGGCAAGGCAAGGTTAAAACCACTGTCAATCCAGGAAAATCTCCATGCAAATGACAACACATACATTAGAGAAATTTTGAGGTCTAAAATGGTCCCCCTAAGGAATATTATAAAATAATAGCGAAATAATAAAATAATATTAGATTACAGTATGGGATTCTAAAATTCCTCCCAATAATAATTCCACACCAATTAATTCCTCAGAAACTTCTACTATGATGCATGAAGAGGAATAAGTACAACAAGATATATCAAAATTACAAGACCATGTGCAACAAATGTCGCTCTCGCAAAAAGTAACCAAAAATGAAATGGAAGCTAAAATGGATGGTTTGAAGAAAGGCATTGAAGCTAAGATGAATAGCATGGAAGCTAAGGTGGATGGCTTGAAGTATGATATTAAAGCTAATATGGATGATGAAGCAGTGGAAGATCACATCGAGTATCAACAACAAGTTCTCCAACTATTAAAGGATGGCGTAACTTTGGTGCAAAATTGAATGAAACAACAAGCCGATCAACATCGCAGAAAAGAAGTTTTGATGTAGGTGAATAGGTATTTTTATAGCTATAACCATACAAGCCAATGTCCCTCAAGAAAGCTAATAATTATAATAAATTATTGCTAAAGTACTATGGTCCTTACAAGGTGTTGCAAAATATTGGTACTGTGGAATACAAATTGGAGCTGCCTACATCTTCTTTAGTGCACCCAATTTTCCATGTTTCAAGATTAAATAATGTTATAGGTGAAAAATTCCCAGTTCAAAAAATATTTCCAAAACTTGACGAGGAAGGAAAAATCTTATTGGAACCTAAAGCATTCATGGAAATGAGAACTCGACAACTACGAAATCGATCAATTTCAGGGTATCTCAGTAACTGGAAGAACTTACCCGCTAAATATTCCACATGGGAGGATGATAATTTTATACATAAATAATCAAGCATTTAGGATCACACTCTTTTGAAGGAGAGGGGCATGTTAGGTCGCTATAATACTAGTGTATTCCATTATTGGTATGGTTAGTATAACCCCCTTATTGTTATTATTGTGCCCATGTAATCCCCATATTTTTATTATTGTGCCCCATAGAAGCCCACTATTGTTATTGTTGTGCCCTTACATTGTTATTTTTATGTCAGCTAGGGTTATATTATGACCCACTGGACTCCTATATATAGAAAGTAGCTTTTTTCATTTATATCATCTAAGAATTGTTCATTTATGTAATGTAAAAGAGGTTTCCCCCTTGAGGTGGCTGATTTCTAAGTCGTTGACCTCTGTTTTCTTCTATTTTGTGAGTTGGTTTCATAACATCTTCTTAGCTTTCTTGAGGGACATTTTTTTGTATGGTTGTATCCATAAAAATACCCAATCAACTACATTGAAACATCTTTCACTGCAATGATGATCTACATGCTGTTTCATTCGATTATGCATTAAAGTGAGCTTATCCTTTAAGAGTTGGAGAACTTGTTATTGATGTTCGATATGATCTTCCACTGCTTGAACCTTATAATTTTCTCATAAAGATGATGTGATGGAGGGTGGACGATATCCATAAAGTGCCATAAATGGGGTCATTTTTGCTGCAGTATGGAAGGAAGTTTTATACCAGCATTTAGCCAGAGGTAACCACTTAACTCATTGTGTCTATTTATCAAATACAAAGCAACAAATATATCCTTCCAAACATTTGTTCACTATCTCAGTTTGCCCATCAGATTGAGGATCATATGATGAGCTATGAGCTAATTGAGTACCGAAACAAGAAAACTATTTCTTCCAAACATTTCTTATAAAACTTGGATCTTTGTCACTTGCTATAATCTTTTGGTTTCCATGCAGCTTTTGAATTATTTCCATAAATGCAGTAGAAATTGGACTGGTTTTAAATGGGTGAAATAATGCACAAAGCAGTGGATACTTGGTAAGTCTATCAACTACCACCATGATGACATTATTTCCTTCGTACTTGGGTAAACCTGCAATAAAATCCATTGAAACCTCCTCCCAACGTTGACTTGGAATGGATAAAGGTTGTAATACCTGGGGTATTAATTGTCTCAATTTTATTTTATCGAAAAACCAAAAATTTTGCCACAAAATTTTGAGTATAAGATTTAAGGCCATCCCAAAAACATTCCTTCTTAGCCCCGTGGTAAGTTTTTCAAAATACTGAGTTCCCTCCTAGGGGAGAGCTGTGCGATTTCAAAAGAACCTTTTATTTGAGTTTAGAATTCTTACAAATATATAAACGATATTTGCATCATAATGAATTATTTTTCCAGCTAAATGTTTCAGATGTATTTGGATCTTGCTACAACTATTGAATGAGTTTCCACGCCTCTTCATCATTATTCCATTCATCGCTTGATTTGGTTATCCACTCAGGTTGGACAATAGAAATGGCACAAAGAAATTCTTTCACATCCTCATCCTTTCTTGAGAGTGCATCTACAACAAATTTTGATTCATTTTTTTGTAGATGATTTCCAATTCATAACCCACCATATTTGTGACCCATTTTTGCTGCTCTTCTGAAGATAATATTTGTTCCAAACAATATTTAAGACTATCATGATCTGTTTTTACGTTGAAGTGTATTCCCATTAGGTAAGGTCTCCATTGCTTTAGTGCATGTAGTATTGCAAACATTTCCTTCTCGTAAACAAGTTTCAGTAAATACCTTCCTTTGATTAGATTACTTTCAAAATAAAGGGGTCTTGAGGCATCACATTTTATAATAAATTTTTTTGTGAATTTTGGCATAGCTAAGACTGGTGCTTGGGAAATTGCCTCTTTAAGATGTTTAAAGGCCTTAGTTGCTTCTGGAGTCTAATATAATCAATCTTTATTTAGTAATGATTTTATAGGTTTCGATATTCTCCCATAATTCTTAACAAACTTGTCATAATACCCCGTTAACCCCATAAATCCTCGAAGATGCTTTATGGTTGTAGGGATTTTCCATTTATTAATGGATTTAATTTTGTTAGGGTCTACCTTAAATCCTCATGAGATACAATACGACCCAAATATTCCACCTTCTGTACTCCAAAGAAGCATTTGGATGTTTTTACAAATAATTGTTTCCCTTCCAATAGTTTGAGCACCATGTCAACATGTTGAACATGATCCTTCCAAAACTAGTTGTAGATTAGTAGATCATCAAAAAATACTAACACAAATTTTCTAAGGGTTTCAAAATAGAATTCATAAAACCTTGAAATGTGGAAGGTGCATATGTAAGTCGAAAAGGCATGGCCAAAAATTCATAATGACCCTAACGATTTCTGAATACTTTTTTTTTTTTCAGAAATTCTTTAGTCTTCATTCTGATTTGATAATATCAAGAATGAAGATCCAACTTGGTGGAGTAAATTTCTCCATGTAATTCATCTAATAATTCATCAATGATGGGGATGGGAAATTTATCCTTAATAGTGAGCTTGTTGAGCTCCCTATAATCTAGACATATACACCATGATCCATCCTTCGTGTGCACTAATACTACTGGAGTGGAGAAAGGACTTTGACTAGGTTGAATTATACCAGCCTCTACCATTTCTGCAACCATATGTTTAATCTCACTCTTTTGGGCATAATGATATATGTAAGGCCTGGTATTTGGAGGAACACTTTCTGGAATCAAATGAATAGCATGATCATGATCATGTATAGATTGGAGTCCTTTGGGAGTTTCAAACACCTTGGAATGATTGTCTAAGACATTTTGGAGATTTGGAGAAATAGATGAATTTGATGTTTCAACCTCTAGTGAGCATAATTTTGAAATTACGGCTTGTTTTTCTCTCTTCAAAAGCTTTGTCATGAAATTACAACTTATTATATTTCCCAGATTCCCTGCAATACCCCATAATTCAACTTCCTTTCCTTCCCAAACAAATTTCAAGAAAATTTATTGAAAATTAAAAGCTATCTTCCCCAAAGATTGTAACCATTGGACTCCTAGTACAACATCAACACCAACCATTGCAATGGAAAGTATTGGACTATTCAATACATATTCCCCCATGGTTAGCTTGATATTATCGCACTTTCCAGAGAAATTTATAGTTCCTCCATTTGCAACCATCAATTGAAACTTGGATGTTGGTTATAGGAAGTAATTCAATTCCTTGGCTACCTTACAATAGGTACTATTATATGGAATTCAAATCTATGGATAAACTAGTCTTCCCTGAGTGTGGTGTTCCTTCACTCAAAACAAAAAAATAAAGGTAAATGTTCTTTTCTCTAAAATAGACAGAAGTATAGAAGGTATAAATTCCTCCTTGTGATATTTCATTCTCGTTCCTCTTCTATTTCTGTTCCCGTCACTCTTGATCTAGTTGAAACCTGCTTGATCATTACCTGCAATCAAAGACATAAGACAAAAAAGGACATACATATATACATTCTATCTACTTTAACCAAATTGAACCAATTAAATTTGAGAATACATACACATTTGAGAATACATTCGAAATATATAAGTTTATATATTAGAGAAAGAACAAATAGCTTTATTAAAATAATAGGAGGAATAGATTACAACCATTTGATTGGTTCATCGTCAACCTTCTCCAACTTCATTCTGTCTTCATCACACCAATCATCATCTCATAAGCATAACAATACTTTAGTTGTCAAGAATTAAGAATCCAGTAGCATAACACTACACAAATTTCTTCCTCCCTTGCACTTAGATGAGTGCTCAATTTATAGGGAAATTGTTGGTAGTTTCTCAATAAATTATATTGAATAGATTTCTAATAATATATTAGACATGTTTATAGGTTCAATGGTGATGGATGAACACATGAATTTGAAGTATGACACCTATGAGATCTTCTAGAAGGCACTGGACATGTGGAGATTCCCGGAACAATGATGATTTCGCTCCCAGGAGACCAATGCACTGTTAAGTGTTGGGAAGTGATTTGCAGAGCACCCTTGCATTCGAGTAAGTGTTTTGCAACACACTTAGGTCCATTCAAAGGAGCATTGATGATTCAATGGGTCATTTTAGTGATACCTCAAACATTGAAACTCTCATGAATTAAAGCAATCAGTGGAATGACTTCTCTAGGGCATGTAGCAACTGAATTAGGGGATGATAGACCCTGTTTGTATTGAATTAGGGGATGATGGACCCTGCTCATATTGGTATTAGTGATGATTCCCAAATTGACCTATAACAGCTACCCCCTAAAGCATGAAGTCAAAATAATGATAATATTTGGATGAGATGCTTTACGGTGTGATGAGTAGGATCTGAAGCGGAAGGTGACCTGCATGAATTTGCAATACATTACATCATTATATCATGTACATCTTGGACATGAATTTTTGAGGGAGGGATACCCATGCTCAACACATAAACTATCATAACACGTACATAAATCAGAAATTCGTCTATAGATATAGACATGCCTATAGATATAGGCCCATGATAGGATGACCATCTGTATGTAAAGCCATCGTACAGATGATCTAGTACAATTCCTTAAATCGCAGCCAAGATAGATGAAACTAGATCCAAGTTCTTCTTATCTCGTTCACTCGATCGTTCAAGTACAAGTCTAACCATGTGAATATGTGATTTGAAGTCAAACATGGGAAGACATCGTCTGATTATCAGTCGTTGATGTAAGCCACTAATAGACACGAGAGAGACCATCGTTGATGTTAATGGCTCTCAATGTATTGCAGTACAATTTGTAAGGCGTGAATATATGATTTGATGTCGAATGCCAAACAAAATATCTTGGTCGAAGGCCTGTGATATCAACCTGTTGATGGAAGCGAGAAAAATTCCATTGATGTAAGCAAGTTCCAAGGCACTGGAAATATGTTTCTAAGTCAACTTCCTGGATGATGAGTTGATGTCAACTGGAAGTGACTCATTACAGATATGAGATGGAATAAGAGTAATGATTTTGGAAAAAATAATGTGACTTGATGAAGAAATGTTCAAGGATGGAGGTCATGAAAATGAAGGTTTATGTGTATTGTAGAAGATGAGGAATTACTAGATGACTTCTCTTGAACATATCGGTGATACTGAAATGAGTTTCCAGCATTGACCCCAAACCGAAGTGATGGATGGTATGATAGAGGATAGGCATGATAGACTGTCAAGAATATTACCCAACCCAAAGCCACGGAGATGAAGTGAAAGTGTCATGTTGAAGAACGACCTACTACCATAAAGTGCTTTGCTCTTTTTCCAAAATTGTCCCTAGTCATTGCTGATTAGTGCCTCTTTATTTTTTAACAAGCTTGAGGAGGGTAACATATGCTTGATATATAATTTGACCCTTTAGGTGAATCCATCACTATTTGATGATTTAACGAGTCTAGTGATAGTGAAACTCGATCTTGTCATGATCAGACAAGTCCATCGCTATTTGATGTTTTAACGAGTCTAACGACAGTGAAAACTCGTTCCTTTTTCATGTTTAGAGAGTTTGAAAAAGGGACGAAAAGAAAACTCCATGAGTCATTTTTAGTAAATTTGTTTCTCAGGTCCGAAAAAGTGTAAAATGATACCTAAGAACACCTCTTAGCCATGTTCGACTAAGGTGTTCCTTTTTTGTAAATAATCTATCTAAGTCTAAAAAAGGATTAAACTTATACTAAGTAGATGTCGTTTCATTTCCTTTTGCGAGCTCGAAAAGACAAGTGCTTGAAAATATTTTCACATTAATAGAGTTTGAAAAGAGCTAAAAGAAGACTCTACGGGGTTCCTTTTTCATGTTTAAAAGAGCTCGAAAAATATATAAAAGTACACTCTGTGGTCAAATCATTTTTGGATAATTGTGCACTTCAAACTCACGATATCAGCTGTGAACATGTTCAGAGAACCATCAAACGGATTAAAAATACATGTTTCATAGTAAAATTGAACAAAAAATATAGTCACATCATTAAATATGATTAAAATAATCAAAATGACTAATAAAAAGAGGTTTTTACCATTTCATTTTACCATTCCATAGTTACCACTTGAAATTTAGGAGCTCTGATCCTTTTTTTCCCTTGAACTTCAGCAGTCAATTGCGACAGTTTCAGTGGACAATTTCTTATGCCGTTTGATATAGTTTGGAGATCTGAACCTTCTCTTTCTTTTAGTGTCAATTTTGTTTCATTTCATGCTGATTTTTTAGGTTTTTGAGCCCCATAGGGTAAATGTATTGCGTTCTGAGGGCAACGCACCCTTGCATGTCCAAAAGTACATTGGAGAGCACAAAAATTGAAGCTCAGATGCTCTACAACGCTCTGTCTATAGACCAAGGGTGCGTTGGGTGCATTTCACAAATTTTTTTGCATGAAATAGATCCTAATGAAGATTACGGTTGGCTTTCAAGTAATGAATTTATCAAAATGACCATTCCATGGCGAGAAAGAGAACATGAAGAAAAATACATGATTTCCCTAAATGATCCTAGCACTGTAAGAACCCTCAGGGATTGTGGGTTAGTTAAGTATTTCATATTATCAAGGATGAGACAACATCTTGAACTATTGGATTTCCTGGTTCATTCATGGGATTTGGCATCTCAGGCATTTCACATTGGGGACAAAGTGATCCCAATACTAGTTGAGGATGTTTACTTCCTTACTGAATTATCGAGACGTGATTCTCCTATTTCCCTTGCGGGATATGCTCTTGGAGGCGAGACAATGAAGGAATACAGACACCAGCATTGTTAGCCATGTACTGAGCCTAGCAAATATGGAAAGATAAACATTCATGATGTGCGTGATTTTCCTGTAAGAAACATCCTTTTTAATATTGAAAAACTTGCTGGCTCTGTGACACTACATGTTGCAAACCGTTCATACATGCAATATTCTCTTGACTGTATCAAACCAACAATGTTCAACTGGGCTGAAGCAGTACTCTTTCAAATGAAATAACAGTTGAATAAAGGAAAGGGTGGCAGAAAAAATAATTTCAATTATGGCTCGATCCTAATTTCCTTTATTTTAGAGCGAGTTCCATTGATGCAGCCAGAACATGTGAAACTAAGCATTTTTGGTCCTAGAGATCCTTGGATGTAGAGATGGGTCGAATTGGTGGCTAAGAATGCTAGTCAATTGAATATCATATTTTCTACTGCATTATTTTCCTGACTCCAACGACAGATTATCATCATATAGGATTATCCGTACGCAGGTATAGATTTTCGTGGAGATCCATATTTGATTTTACCAGATGGCACTCAATGGGGTGCAATGGGTAAAATTTTTTTGACCATGTTTTTGATTTTAAGGTTTCTACATGTTTTTGTATTTTTGATGTTTTCCAAGACCAAACTGAAGTTTTTATGTAAACAGATGTGGGTTGTGTTTGACCATTGGGTCAACCAAAGCAGACAGGAGATGAACCAGCAGAGAGGACTATCAGGAGAGAATTCCTTCAGGATTTAGATTTGATAGAGACTCTTGTTGAGTTGCAACAACATGTTGAGGGATTGAATCTTGGGATACTAGATGTCTAGATCGAGGGGTTACCTATGAGGCTACAGTGCCATAATATTGGTGTTCCTAGCTATTGGATGAGGCTATTGCATAGGATAGCTATAGCAGTTGCTTGTTATCATGAGCATCACTTGTTTTACTTTTGACATTTTTGTATACATTTTGAGGTGAGATGACCAATGTGTCTTGGGCACAAATTTTGTATCAACATAAACTATCTATCTATTTTATTTTAGTGTTTTCCTATGTTTAATGCACAATCCTATTCAATTGTGTGATGTGAATTGAAAATGTTTCTTTACATCTATTGCAAATGTCTTTTTAAAACATAATTTGCTAGAGAATCAGTTAATGTGTTCAAGGTTCTGAAAATGTGTCGATATTGAATGTAATCAAAATGTCTTTCCAAAAGTCAAAATCTAAGGAACATATGATGAATTGTTGGATTTTAGACGGTATAGATGCTAGTAATTTGTAGAATGAAAGGCTATGAGTCTAACCTAATGATGATGTGGTTAATGCCAAGTGAAATGGAATCAGAGAGAAGTTTGATCAACGCCCTATACTCAGCGATATTGTTTGTTGATCGACCGATACAAATCCCTTAAAAACTCATTAACTTGCCACGTGGAGTGAAAATGACTCATGTTGTAGAGGATAGGTTTTGCGTACTACGACTAGCACCATCGGCGTACCCAACGAATGGCTCCAAAGGTTCAGTCATCTGAAATGAAATGTAAAGTGAATTACTATCTTCAAGAAAACTCTAAAAAACAAACTAAGACAATTAATGCAATCAAAGCATATACACAATATGATACAAATTTCACTACGATCAATTAAGCATAGTAACGTTTAAGAGACAACCCATTTCGAGGTTGCGCCAATGGAATTCCATCATAATCAACTAACTCGTAGGTGCCCTTAGCCATAACTCTTTTTACAATGTAGGGGCCATGCCATAGTGGCTCAAATTTTCCCGTTCCTATAAACTCAACTTCTTGATCATAAAGCAAGACCATGTCTCCCTCTGAGAAGATGTGAGGATTAACATTGTGGTCATATTGCACCTTGATTCGTCTATTATGCGCTTCAGTGGCCAATGCAGCTTCACGACGCACTTCATTTAGATGGATGAAGTTTAAAAGATGAACTTCTTCATTTGAGGTGTCAAGTAACAAGTCAATAGCGAGTTTTAATGACAGAAATTCACATTGGATTGGTAAGATAGCTTCCAGACCATACACCAATTGAAAGGGAGTAAATCCGGTTACATTTCTCACCGAGGTTCGATATGCCCATAGATCTGAGTACAAGATTAAATGCCAATTTCATTTATGAAACCCTAACATTTTTTGAAGCATTCACTTAAGGATCTTGTTAATGGCTTCAACTTGTCCATTAGATTGCGAATAATAAGGGGTAGAAATATCATAAGACAGTACTAATTTGGCAGTCAACTCATCCATCATGTTATTGCGAAAATTCTTACCATGATCTGTAACTATAGCTTGTGGTACACCAAACTGAGAAATTACATGATTGAAAAATAACAATGGAGTTGTTTCGCTTGTGTTATTGAATGTAGGCATTGTTGCGAGCCACTTGGTAAAGTAGTCGATGATGATAATAATATAGCCATGCCCCTCAGCTGAACGATGGTTGCAAGTCATGAAGTCAATGCCCCATTTTGTAAATGGTCCCACAGCGATGACAGGATGCATTGGTGTTGGAGGCATGTAGATTTTATGATCAAATATTTGGCATGCATGACAAATTCTGACCGTGAGAATGTAGTCGCGGAATATGGTTGGTCAGAAGTAACCAACGCGAAGAATCTTCTGCATGGTAGCATACCCAAAAAAATGTTCACAACAAGCACCAACATGACAATAATTTAGAACTTTCTCAGCCTCCTCATGAGTGAGGCATCTCCTTAAAAATTTTTCGACACCATGAAGATAAAGTGTATCACCGACGATCAGATAATCTTTGGATTGGTGTCAAATATGTCATTGTTGTGAGCGAGAGGTATCAGGCCGGAAAGTTTGGGTTGGGAGATAAATGATAAAATCCCCATACCAAGGGTCAAATGACCCAATCAGAAACAAAGGCTCATCTGGAATTGATGGTTCTGATGTAGTTTCGGTACTATCAGAGGGAAGGTCATAGAGAAGCTTAGTGAAAACCAAAGACTTATTTTACTTGGATTTGATGAATTCCAAATAAAATTCCTACAAAATGACGATCCATTTTGAATATTTTCCCCCAGCAATTGACGTGACAGAATGCATGTCATAGGGTTGCAATCCGAAATGACAATGGTCTTTCAGAGCAGGATATAATGGAAAAATATTTGGGGAAGGTTGAACGGGCACCAAGGCGAGCTTTTCGATGTATGAGTACTTAACTTCTGTATCATTGAGATTACAACACAAATAAAATATCATATGTTCTATCCCATCGTCTTCTTGGACTAAAACCATAGCAATGGTTGTATCCGCAATGACGAGATACCTGAAGTAATCATTTTGATAATTAAGGGGATACATTAATGATGCTCAAATCAGGGTATATTTAAGAGCATCAAAACAAGCTTCCACAACCTTATCCCAATTGTAGGGAAGCCCCTTTTTCAAGAGATGAGTAAATCCTTTAGCTATTTTGGAGTAGTTGGGTATGAACCTCCTTAGAAATTTAGCCTTTCCTTGAAGTCTCTGTAACTGAAGTAAGTTTGATGGCACAGGCAAATTGAGAATGGCCTTGACCTTCAGTGGGTCAATTCAAATTCCATATTTTGAGACGATGAATCCAAGAAAACGACCAGAACCAACACAAAACAAACATTTGTGTGGATTTAGGTGTATCTTGTAGTATTGCAGAGTAAAAATATAGCTCTCACATGCGCGAGTGATCAATCTGTTCTCGTGAATGTGTGGTTAAATTGTCTAGATAAGGTTGAACAATGTGCTTAATGTCCTAGAAATCATAATTCATTTCTCTCTGAATTGTTGCTCCAGTGTTATTTAAACAAAATGGGAGTTTACAATGAGAGAATGTGCCCCAGGGACAGATGAATGTTGTCTTATATTGGTCCTCTGGGTGAATATTGATTTGATTGTAACCGGAGAATCCATTCATGAATAAAAATATTTCACAGCCGACACATTCATCAATAATTTGGTCGATAAAGGGATTAGGATAATTGTATTTTGGACAAGCAATATTGACATCTCGATAATCAACACACACTCTAATTGTCCCTTGTTTCTTAATGATATGAATAATGTTGGAAACCCAATCAGTAAGTAGAACAGGGTAAATGAAACCAGCATGAAAAATCTTTTCAACTTCTGCTTTAATGGCAGCAGCCTTCTTCAAATGAATAGGATGAAGGCGTTGACGTACCTTTTTGACATCAGGGCACATTTTAATTGTGTGTTCAACAATACTAGAATCTATGCCTGGCATTTCCTCATAAGACCAAGAAAATACATCTCACAATTCATGAAAAAGAGAGTGATAAGTGTCAAGTTTGGATTCAGAACAAGACATGCCGACAATAATGTTTTCTACAATTCCAGGTTTGGTCGAAATATCGATAGAAATAGTTTCTTCAATATTTGATAGGTTTTTCTCGGATTCGTTGGAATTAACTAGAACATAATTCGAAAAGAAATAAGAGATCATAAGGCAATATAGTTCAATAATATTATCTTCGTTGTAATCTGGAAGATGGGAATGATGATGATAATCGTCCCATGGTTTCTCCTTCTGGAATCATGGCTTCCATAATGATCTCATCATTCAAGAAAGTGGATGAAAAAGGATAAGAAGGAGTACCAAAATCTAATGAATGATCGACCCAAACGATCAGCGACGATGGATCAAGATGCACTGCCCAAGCCAAGAAAATTGATTGCTATATTGGGCTTGGTGGCAAAAATTCACCCAGCGTTCTACTTCAGAATTATTGGTAATCTTCCTTAAGTTAGATGAAGTGGAAGATATCATGTAGTAGGTCTCTATATTCGCAATTTTCGCCGACGTCGTAGGCAGTGGTAATGAAAAGGTGCCCATTAGGGAATAATCCTTAAAGAGACCAACACCAATGTTTTAAAGTGCTAGTTGGGGTGCGTGAACTAACAGAATACTTCTAGATACCTGGGAACTAGAGGTAAATAAGGAGATTTGATTAATTACTGTGATGGTGCCTTTATGAGGGAAGGTGATCATTTGAAATTAAGTAGAAACGATCGCAGTCATAACGTAAACCCATGGCCTTCCAAGTAAAATGTTGTAGTCAAGGGGTCTGTCAACGACCTCAACTTCAAAAGTTACAGTTTCCCCCCTAGTTCAACATGCAAGTTATTGATAATACCACAAGGCTTATATGTACGATCATCAAAAGATTTCAACATTGTAGGTGATTGAGATAAGCGAGGCGATCCAAGTGACTTCCATAAATTGATAGACATGATACAAGTAGATGCTCCCTCATCAATAATAGAGCAATGAACAAGGTGATTTAGAACATTTAATTGGATTGAAAATTCTAATTCAGCTAGTAATTGTGGCACATAGCCCGTGTGATTAAAGACTACAAGATTAGAATATATCGGGTCAATTCCACCAATTGCCGACAACAAAGCTTGCTTCTGGGAGGGAAAATTTTGAAGTACCTAAAACATCAACGTAGTTGAAGGTGACTGAGCCAGATCTTCAACTATATTGTAATTTTGAGCTGCGTGAGATTAAGGATTGAACGTCAATTTGTGGATGAATCCCTTCGGTGGCTTTCATTAGGGAATTTTGAGGTCTAAAATGGGCCTCCTAAGGAAACTATAAAATAATAGTGGAAATATTAAAATAATATTACATCATTAAATTTTAGAGGGAAAAAAACTACATTTTCAACTCATATTTTCAACTTATTTTCCTATGGTTTTACCAAATTTCGAAATAGAACACTCATTGGATGAAAAATTTGATTCCTCATCTAAGGAGGTTTCATGTTGCATACTTTTGATGGAAATGACATTACCAAAATAAGAAATGCATGAAAACATGATCCCAATCATGTTTTTTTATGTATTTCTCATTTTTCATGTAGCAAGGTCCATCGAAAGTATAAAAAACACAGTAATTGATGGGAAATTAAATTTCACATCCAACGAGTACTCGCTCAAAATTTGAGGTAAAACCTTAGGGAGATGGCTGAAAAGTAGTTCTATTATTTTATTAATTTTTAATCTTTTCTACTTTTTTACCCCGTTATCACAAAATTGTACTTGATTGGATGCTTATCAAACAACTCTCTGTAATTTTTTCAAACCACTTCTAACTGAAGCTTAGCCTCTTCAATTTGAGAGGGCTCTCTTAAGCAGGTTTTATGATATTGAATAATGATAGTACTAGATGGCTAACTCTATGGGAAATGTAACTTGTTTTTTATGTTTGCAGGTTGAAAAGAATGCAGGCTTGCTACCATTGGGATTATGGAGTCAACAATCAGTATTTTTAGTCGAAAAGTTTCTTGACATGGAAGCTGAGGCAGATAGAGGTCTTTAATGTTGGGTGTGGAGCCCGATGATCCCGATTCGGTAGATCCTTGTTTTAGTTGGATGTATACCCTAGAAATCAGACACCCTTGTAGCTTTGCTTGGGGACTTGTCCCCCTATAGGTCAAAGCCAGACTTGCCGGGGGCCGGGGCTGGGCCGGGTCCCTGGGCAATGGGTTTTGGGGTAGCTCTGGGTTAAAAATAGATAAAATTTGCTTGTAAAAGTGCATAGTAATTTCAGTCAATTTGGGCCGCTTCAATAGGCGTATGATCCTACGTTAGAAGTTATGTTTAGTTTAGGGTTTTTTGCCCTAGAAGGAAACCCCTCACTTTTATGAGGGTATTGTATTACGGCTGTGTAATGTATGTGTATTCTTGGAGTGAGAAACAGAGTGGGAGACTATGAGAGAGAACAAAGGATATTATAGCGGATCTGCTGTAGGTTTTGTCTCTTCACTTTTTGCTGGATAATAGAAAGGAAGGACTGGTTGTTCGGGGTGGACGTAGCCCAAACTGGGTGAACCACGTATATCTATGTATCTTTGGTTTTATGTGTTTTTTTTGTGCTTGTATTTTCTGCATATTTTATGTGTTGCATTGTTCCATAATATAATTTTCTAACAACTGGTATCAGAGACGAAGGTATATTTGGCTGATAAACTCGTAGGAAAGAAGGGTTCCTGGTTCGAGTGGGAGCAGTGGCGGAAGATGGTAAGTTTAGGGTCGAGAAATTTAACAGCCAAAACTTCCCGCTATGGAAGATGTAGATGGAAGATTATCTGTATCAGAAAGAGCTGTACCTACCATTGAGCGAAAAAACAAAGAAGCCGGTGGCCATGACAGACGCAGAATGGAACATTCTCGATAGAAAGGCACTCGAAACAGTACGGTTGTGCCTTGCGGCACCAGTCGCCTTCAATATTTCGAAGGAAACAACAACAGAGGGTTTGATGCAGACGTTGGCGAAACTATATGAAAAACCCTTAGCCTCAAACAAGGTATTTCTTATGAAATGATTATTTAATATGAATATGTCGGAAGGTGGATCTGTTGCAGACCATTTAAATGATTTTAATACAATTACCAGTCAGTTAAGTTTTGTGGGGGTAAAAATTGATGATGAAGTTAGGGCTCTTTTATTTCTGTGCTCATTTCTAGAAAGATGGAATGGTTTAGTTATGGCCATTAGTAACTCTGTCTCTGGATCTAGTACTTTAAAGTTTGATGATGTTGTCAAAGGTTATCCTTGAGGAAAATGGCATGAAAGCAGGCCCTGAGACATCGTGCAATGCTTGAGTGCAGTCTAGGGGAAGGCATGTAAGGTATATTCCAGATCTGAAGAAAAATCTGATTTCAACAAGGTAGTTAGGAAGTGAAGGTTGTGTGACAATTTTCACAGATAAAACTTGGAAGATCACCAAAGGAGCCCTAGTAATAGCAAAAGGCGAAAAGGTTGGTACATTGTATTTATGCAATGGTATTTCTAAATCTGTTAATTCTTTAACTTCAAAAGGAGCAGATGTAGCATTATGGCATCATAGGCTCGGACACATGAGTGAGAAGTGGATGAAGATTCTTCACTCAAGAAATTTTTTTCCGGGTTTGAAGAATTTTGATTTGGATTTCTGTGAGAATTGAATTTATGGAAAACAGAAGAGAGTCAGATTTCTCAGAGTTGGGAAAGAAAAGAAGAGCGAAAAATTAGAGCTTGTCCATACAGATGTATGGGGACCTGCTCAAGTATCATATCTTGGTGGCTCTCGTTATTATGTTACTTTTATTGATGATGCAACTAGAAAAACATGGATTTATTGTATTTAGAATAAATCTGATGTATTTGATATTTTCAAGAAATGGAAAGCTTTGGTTGAGATTGAGACAAGAATGAAGTTGAAGTGTCTTAGATTAGACAATGGAGGTGAATATTGCAGCAAAGAGTTTGATAGGTACTGTTCAGATCATGGAATTCACAGAGAGAAGATAGTTCCAAGAACACCACAAGAAAATGGTGTGTTAGAAAGAATGAACAGAACAATTATGGAGCGTGCAAGGTGCATGAGATTGCATGCAGGATTGCCTTTACAATTTTGGGCAGATGTTGTAGATACTGCTGTTTATCTATTGCACCAGGGTCAAGTTCCTTGGATGGTAGTATTCCAAAGGAAGCATGGACAGGTAAAAAGGCAAACTACTCTTTTTTAAAGCCTTTGGTTGTGAGGCCTTTGTCCATATTAATAAAGAAAACAGAGCAAAGCTTGAGGAAAAATCAAACAAATGTACCTTTATTGGATATGGTGTTAATGATTTTGGTTATCACTTATATGATTATGAAAATAAAAAAATCATTAGAGCAGAGATGGGTATTCAATGAAGGTCTTGTATAAGAACCGGCTATGCAGCGAAATGAAAAAAAGAAAGACAAGAATATACCGCCTTTGGAGTGGAGATAACTCAAAAAAGTACATGTAGCCCGGTAACACAATAATCAACAACCACAGCAACAACAACCACCACAATAGTAGCAGGCACCTCAAACACCTGAAAGTGGTGTTAGAAGATCTACCAGGTTAAGTAGACCCCCTGAACGATACTCTCCTTCATTATATTATTTATTGTTCACTGATTCTAGTGAACCCGAATGTTATGAAGAAGTAATGTAGGTTGAAAGCAGGAAGAAGTGGGAGCTATCCATGGATGAAGAGATGGACTCCTTAATGCATAACCAGACTTGGGACTTAGTCAGGTTGCCTACAGGTAAAACTACATTGTAGAATAAATGGGTTTACAGGCTAAAGGAAGAAGATGGAGGAAAACAAAGGTACAAAGCTAGAATTGTGGTGAAGTGGTTTGCACAAAAGAAAGGTATTGATTTTGATGAAATATTTTCTCCTGTTGTTAAGATGAATTCAATCAGAACTATCTTAAGTCTTATAGCAGTGGAATATTTACATCTTGAACAATTAGATGTAAAGACAACATTTCTCCATGGAGATTTGGAGGAAGAGATATACATGCAGCAACCAGAAGTATATGAGGTGAAAGGGAAAGAAAAATTGGTGTGAAGGTTAAAGAAGAGCTTGTATGGATTAAAACAGGCTCCAAGGCAGTGATATCTAAAATTTGACAAGTTTGTGTCTGAACAAGGTTATACTAGATGTCACTCTGATCATTGTGTTTATCTAAAAAGGAAAAATGATGGCAGCTATATTATATTGTTATTGTATGTAGATGACATGCTTGTTGTAGGGTCTAACATGCAGGAAATAAATGTGCTCAAACAAAAATTGGCAAATTCATTTGCAATGAATGATTTGGGAGCTGCAAAACAGATCCTTGGTATGAAAATAACTAGAGATAGGAAAAATCAAAAATTAACACTGTCTCAGAATGAGTACATACAAAAGGTGTTGAAAAGATTTAATATGCACAATGCAAAACCAGTTAGTACACCTTTTGCTAGCCATTTCAAACTTAGTAGGGAGATGTACCCAAAGACCCAAGAAGACATGGATTATATGTCTAAAGTTCCATATGCATCAACAGTTGGAAGCTTAATGTATGCAATGGTCTGCACAAGGCCTGATATTGCACATGAAGTGGGAGTTGTAAGCAGGTACATGAATAATCCAAGAAAAGAACATTGGATGGCAGTAAAATGGATTCTCAGATATTTGAGAGGTACCACAAATCAAGCATTATGCTTTGGTGGTTCAAACATTTCTCTACAGGGATATGTTGATGCAGATATGGTAGGTGACAGAGATAATAGGAGGAGCACTATAGGATATGTATTTACTGTAGGTGGAACAACTGTCAGTTGGGTTTCAAAAATCCGAAGTGTTGTTGCACTTTCAACAATAGAAGCAGAGTATGTTGCTGCTACAGAAGCTAGTAAAGAAATGATATGGTTACAAAGGTTTATGGGTGAATTGGGTAAGAATCATGATATGGGCACGTTATACAATGATAGCCAAAGTGCCATTCATCTTGCAAAGAACTCAACATTTCATTCCAGGACTAAACACATACATCTCAAGTACCATTTCATACGGTTAGTATTGGAAGATGGAGAGTTGAAGCTGGAAAAGATACACACTAGCCAGAATCCTGCAAATATGCTAACAAAAGTTGTAACCAGGGAGAAACTGAGAATGTGCTCAATTTCAATTGGTCTTCAAGGATGATGATGAAGATGAGAAACAACCAGGTCCAAAGAGGAGTCTTTGTCCAGCAAATGAAGTAGTGGTGGAGTTGCTACAAGCAGTCTCCAAGTGGGAGATTGTTGGGTGTAGAGCCTGATTTTCATCCTGATTCAGATATCCTTGTTTTAGCTGGATGTATACCCTAGAAAAACTATACACCCTTGCAACAGGGGGGTGTGGGGGGGACTTGTCCCCCCTGTGGGGTCCGGGAGGGCTGACCCCCCAGCTAGGGGGTCCGGGGGCCAGCGGTCCCCCGGTGGGGGTTTCGGGGGGAGTGCCCCCGAAGCTAAAAACAGATGTAAAATTTCCTTGTAAAAGTATAGTAATTTCTAGTCAATCTGGGCCATTCATTAGGCAGATGATCTGACGGTAGAAGTTATTTTTAGTTTAGGGTTTTTTTCCCTAGAAGGCAACCCCTCTCTTTTTATGAGGGTATTGTATTGCGGCTATGTATTACATGTGTATTCTCTGAGCGGGAAATAGATAGGGAGACTATGAGAGAGAACATAGGATATTACAGCGGATATACTGTAGGTTTTGTCTCTTCATTTTGTTGGATAATAGAAAGGAAGGACTGGTTGTTCAGGGTGGACGTAGCCCAAACTGGGTGAACCACGTATATCTGTGTCTCTCTGGTTTTATGTGTTTTGTGTGCTTGTATTTTCTGCATATTTTATGTGTTGCATTACTCCATAATATATAATTTTTCTAACATTTAACAGAGGCAACTCACGCATAAAACATAGGAAAACACAGTCATTTCATCACTAAAGGAAGTCAAAGCATAAATTATGAATTCTGAGTAATAGAGATGAAATCTATTGCAAGTGGTAAAAACATAAAGATACAAATCAATAAGACATTAAAAACCCCATGAGAATCTCAGGTCTGTCAAGAAGAAAGTCACTCTATATTACTGATATAAGTTAAATACATAAAAGCAATAGTTTAGTGAAAAAAATCTCCAACCCTTGACTACTTCGATGCTTAGTCTTTAAATATACCTTCTTTACAATAAGAATGATCTGCCTAGTGGCTAGACCATTTAGTTCTCCTATAACACATCACATAACTGAAATACATGACTTCTAACTGAAAGCTGACATCTACACCTTAAAGAAAACATTTCCTAATAGGACTCTAAATCCTGTTTATTACGTAAATCTAACTTATCTTGTGAAACAGTTACATGATAGTTACAACATAAGCATCACATGCTCGAAAGACACATGATAGAGTTCACTACCACTTTACACATTTAAAACCCTCCTAGACTTGTTAAGCATAACCCTATTTTTTAGGAATGCATGACCTTTATCTTCAAAGATGCTTTGGTTGATGACCTATCTTCATAGCACCTCCTTTGAGTTATAAATATTCGATGAGAAGCTCCCTTGACATGTTGGAGCAGTCTGTCTGTCCAAAAATATCATTAAGATGCTCCAAAACCTTTAACCAATGCTCACTATGAAAACATGACAATTTCGTAGCAAGTTTTGGTAGCGTTGAAAAAAATGGCTTATGCACCCTATAAATTTTCTCCTTTTCTATTCCATGATGTCAATCAAGTCATGACACATCACCACCAACAATCTCCCTCCTTGAAAACTAAAAAAAGTGACTTTGGAAACAAAAAGGCTGCTACAGGTTTTTTTCGTAGCGTTTTCCTGCCTTTAAACCTAGGAAACGCTACGAAACTATGTAAAAGTGCATAAATTTCACATTTCAAAACTGTCTTCACAAAATGACCTCCTATTGCAAAATCTTGATTTTCTACATGTAATGAACCCTCTAAAGCATATTCAATCTCAATTTATGGCTCTTGTGGTGTTTCCTCCTCATTTATGATCAATTGAGCTATGGGATCCTCAACCATGGTCATCTTTAAACCTTTCTTTTCCATCTCGTCATGAATTAGTTCCAATTGTTCGTGAAGGTCTTTGACTTGGTCTTTCAGTGTCCTATTTTTGGATTGTAAGTGTAGGTTTACCTTTTAAATGTGCTTTACCTCTCTTCTTAGTGGCTGAGTCCACCTTAGCAGTTTTTTTGTGTTGTCCAAGGTCTTTGAGACACTTGTAACTTGATCTTCCCAAATCTTTCTCATTTGTTCAAACTGCACTCTTTCAGCTCTATGCTTCTTTTCCTCTTTTCTCAATATTGATATCTCTTCACTGACATCTTTCAATTGTTCCTTAAGGACTTCAGCTTCTGACTTCTCATTGATTTTCTTTTCCCTTCTTTTGTTTGATGAATAATTCTTCTTTTGCAGGTGAGGAGAGATATATGATGCTTGGTGGTGGCTGAGTAGTTTCACTAACCTTTTGAGCCTCTTTGCATCTTTCTAAGACCTTTCTTTCATGTTTTTTAATTGGTTTTATAGCTTGAAACATGAATCCAGCATCATCACCTACAAATTCTAACTTCTTAGCTGTTTTTCCTTTCTTAAGCTTCCTTCCTCCCTCATCTATGTCTTCAGCTTAGACAATGGGATTTTCTTCAATATCAATGGCATGCAAGATGTCTTCTAAGTTACCCTTATCCATTGTTTGGCTTCTTGTAACTCTCTTGCTTCCATGTTTCCTAACGGTTGGATTTTGTTTTGTAGGCATAGCTTTGGGTGTATCAACCTTCTGCAAATACTTTGTCTCCATGTTCAGTGGATCAACCTACTCTGCCACTATAGGTGATGAAACATATATAGGTTTGGGAACTCTTTTAGGAGTGACAACATCTACTTCAAAACCACTTGTGAATAGAAAATATTACCAATCTCTGCCTAATCTCTTTAACTCCTCTAACACCAACAACTTGATCAAACAATGATGAAAAAGAGAGGTTTCATTTCCTTCTTTTTTAACTTGGACCTTATCTGACATTTTAGTTAGACTTATGCATAAGTAAAAGGGAAAGCCAAGGGACCTCTTACCCAAAAAATACAGTAGAGGCCTAAGGTGGGAGGAGTAGACCATGTGAAACCTCCCTTCACAAGTGAAGTACTTCTAAATAATTATCTGCAGCTTTGAGAAATTGTCTTTCATGTAGCTCCTTGGGATAACATTTGTGAGATCAATTTCACTATGCTCTAGCTTGATAAATTCTTTGCAGTCATGTACGGTGAACTTGATGCCTTTGAACCACAGTTCCCCTCCCCTAGGGATTCATATTGCTGGTGCAATGCTCTCTGGTGTTACTATGAGGTTTAACATTCCTACCTTTGAAGCTGTCCCTTTGAAACTGATAGAAAACTCCTTAGAAACCTGCAAATGGCACCCTTGCAGTCTTTGACAGAATTGCAAGCAACCTGTTCTTCTGAAAACTTCCAAGGTAGTTGGATATTCATTTAACAAATTCATGTCCATGGGTTCATATCTAAGGTAGTGACTACCTTCGTTAGTATTCTTTCTTGAAACCATGGTGAATTTATATCTTCTCAGCCTCGCTTGATTAGTGACACCTCCAACTTTTGAAAATGCCAGCAACCAGCTTCGCTTGGTGAAGCAGCTCTCCAACAACTCAATAACATGCAAGGATAAAATAGAGAATGAAAAAAGACTCAATTGGGTAATGTTTTATGGTTTCGATGACAACTCATGCCCTAATCATGACTCATGCATGCTAAAAACAGTAATAATGACCTCAGGCATGACCTTGTACCTTTGAAATAACCCTAACTGACTCGAATGACATCCACCCTATCTCCTCTAATCATGAACTAACACCTTGCACCAGATTTGACAAGACAGATAGAAAAACTATTTTTCGTAGCATGGTTAGTTCATTTTTTAATAGTTTCACTATGAAACTATTAGGCAGTTTCGTAGTGAAAATGCTCTTTTATAGTGTAAAATGCTACGAAAAGAGGAAAAACTGGCTAAAGTTTCCTTTTCGGATTTGAACGCTTGGGAGATGGAATCTGACATCTAATAATGGCTGATGGGACATGATATGACCTATATGGAGGTGCTTTTGGACCTTAGGATAGGTTAAAAATGAAAAATTTATATTTTCCTATACCAACTTGTGAAAAATGAACTCTATGATCATGTGAAATAATGTTTCACTTTTTCTGAGTGATAACAAACCTAAAAATGGTGAACCATCCCCCATGGTTGACATCATCATCTTGAATCCTATTTGTTCTTATAGAGTTTATTGTTGTTGTACATTTTTCTTAGGAGGCCCATTTTAGACCTCAAAATTTCTCTAATGATTTTTAACTCTAGAATAACAGGTAGCAGAATTGATTCAGTGGACAGATTCGTAGTGGAGGTAGTAGGTTGATCAGTAGCTTGACTACCATAATCTTTATTTTTTGTAGACAAAAAAACATGAGTTTTTTTCTTTGTGACAGATATCATAAGCACTTGGGAACTATAAGTGAGATCCATAGCAACCATGTTTGTGTCCAAATTCGGAAAAGGATCTATCAACACAACAAATGCAGTCAAAGTCTTAATAAGGTTTGAGACTTTGGAGCATTGAGGACAGTCTCATGAAAAGTGTTCACTATTACATATCAGGCAAGGGTAATTAGGTTTCCAAGAATTTCCAGATTATTGATCAGATGATCGTTCCTACTGGGGTGAATTTTTATTTTTCTTTACTTTCTCCTTTCTCTTGTTTCTGGGTTGCTTGTCACTTTTTCCTTTGTAAGATGACATGACATGTATGCGGAAGAAGGTGCAGGATTAGATGCAGTATAGGTGTGAGTGTTTTCACAACCAGTCATACCGTTATCGACATGAGAGTCCTTACTAGTTGGAGGAGGAACAATAAAATTTTATAGCAGTGCGTTTCAAATTTTCTCATAGAGCATGCGAGACTGAGTATAAGTCAAATCTAAGTACTGAGCATGAGCAATGAATTTCTCTTCAGTGATGAAGCCGCCTTTAGCAACATCCTTGGTGATGGATGGCAAAAAGGACTTAATAAACCACTCAGCCAAAAGCTGATCAGAAACAAATGCTTTGACCATTCAACGACGACGATGCCACTCATGCATATTGTTAGGATGAATTCTAATCACAAGTGTGTGAAAAAATATCACTTTAGATGTGCATAGAAAACAACCCTAACGACAAACATGGTTGCCAATTTCTTTAAATCTTTTGTTATTTGACCAAGATAAATTCACAAAATCTAGATCTATGCAGTAAATGACATTAAGCAGTAAACAAAAGTAAGAGTTGCTCCATGCATCCAATAGACAAGACAATATATTTTTAAAGAAATTTTGTATTTTTGACACCTGGGAAGGGAAAATAGAAAGATGTTACCAGTCCCCCTCAATGTTATGGGTTCTTGTATGTCCTTAGCACTTCAGATCTAATATCTCTCTCTCTTGGTGGTGTAGAAAAACTAGACAAAAGATGGAACTCAAAGGGAGCTCACAAGAAAAATGGTAGCAAAATATGACAATGATGGAGGATCAAAGTCAAAACAAAAGTATAGATCCAGAGTGATCTTTAGGCAACAAAATTTAGTGAATGAATGGAAAAACCCTTCTATTTATAACAAAATATTTAGTTAGATTGGATATTGGTGCCTAATTAAAATATTATTGATGTAATATCCCAAAATGGGAATGCACAACAAGCCTGCTGGAATAACACTCTCTCCACAAAATTGGTGCACTAAAATGATCTTGTAGCTCCTGGATCCATTATATCAGTGGATCTAATGTCTAAATCAAAAAGGAGAGCAAAAAAAATATCAAACTAGGTGAGGTAAACAGACCTCCCACCACCTAGTATGGCTGAAAAACACCCAAAGAATGGGGATGAAGTCATGCACAACAATACTGCTTCAGAAATAACGCATTTCCACTGAGTTAAAGCAAGAGATCAATATGGAGGCTCCATAATTACATGTAAATCAATAAAACAGATCTATAATGTGGCCCATACAATGTATAAGAAAAAAATAGAAGATTTACATGAAGAAACCCTCAAGATTGAGGTGCTGCAACAACATAATGAGACTGCAAAGTTTGACAGTGTTATTTTATGGGCTGAAGAAGCTATATATTACAATTCAGATCTAGAACAGATCTCTGTACAAAATATTAGATCTATATCAGATCTATACACTAGATGAGTTCCTCTACAGATTCCCCTTGGGGTTTTGAGAAAAACATGACTGTACAGGAGTAGATCTGAGATCTAGAATTACAGATCTACAACAATATTCAGGAATTTTACAGTAAATAGAATTATAATTAAATCATATCTGAATGGTACATGGATGAGAAGTATAATCCATGGATCACCACAGTAAAAGGGAGAATCCTATCACCAGAGATCTCTCCTCCAAAATGCAGTCAAAACACCTTGCAACTGAATATTTGCAAATAACACAGTTATGGAAGGAAAACTACATTGTAGCCTCTAGCAATGGTTTTTCCTGATACCAAGATCTAGAAATGCAGCTCCAAAGATCCAGAATCCTCTTGCCACTGGGACAAAAGACTTCCCCACTGAAAAGGGCCTCTAGATTTGCCTAGCTCTGAGTAGATCTAGCTTCCACTTGCTGCAGCTTACAAAGACAACCAAAACCTCAACAAGATCTAATTTTTAGTTGGAAGATGGAGCTTGGCCAACTACCGGATAGTGGACAAGATGTAACAAGACTCCTCCAAGAGCTTCTCTAGGAAGGAGGTGGGATTCCCGACCAGGAACACCCAAGTGCTAAACAACACTATTCTCATCTAAACATCTAGAGAATGAGGGATGTCTAAACAGACAATACCTTCAGAAATATCAAATGATCAACCCCCTCCTTATTGTCCTCCTCTTTCTTTTATAATGTGGAAATCTTTCCAAACCCTAAAGCATCTCGATGAATTAGCTTCATTCACATGAGTGGCCTCCAATATGGACTGCACTATGCCATTAGGAGATACATTGCATCTAGACAACGCTATTGATTTGGTCCTATTGACCCAGTCAATTGATCCAGCCTCTTTCCCACTTAAGTGTGTTTGTGAAAATAGCTCAGATTTAGCTTTGTTCACATTGAGCATTGATTTATTTTTGCTATTTAGGAGTTTTATTGATCCTCCTTCACAATTTTATTCATGGGACAGAAAAGTAAAACAAAATTGTGTATTCCCATTAGTTTGACTAATTGGGAATATTACAGTCCTCCCCTCCAAAATGTTGCTTGTCCTCAAGTAACTGATAGGGTGAGTGCTGCAACACTTATCCTTCCCCATTGGTGACACCATCAAGGATCAAACTCTCTGCATAAGCTGAGTGTTCACCAATCCAACCTTCCATGAGTTGTCCCTTCAAATTCATTATGAGATGTACATAGTCCATCCCACAAGGAGTCAAGAACTCTATTGAAACAAACATGGTTGAACCCCTGCTCTCCCTAAAATATGTAGCAAAATATACAAAGAGATTCTTCATCCCATGTGGTACACACATGCCTCCTATTCTTCCTCCATACAAATCCAAAAATAGGACAAGTACATCATCCATGTATGGAAGAAAAATTACAATTACATAAACATAAATTTGAACAAGAGGAGGTGGGTCATAGTCCCACATATGGTACCAGTGCATGGCATCTCCTGCCTGCATCAGATCAAGATGTGGTAAGTGGTCTTCCCACCACTTACTTTCTGCCCATGTTATCTCACTATGGCTGAAAGTGTGAGATGAGTTTGGTGCCTTAGGGAAGCAACCATCATGATAGAGAATCTCCCTTTGTTCATCAAGGGAGTGGCCAAATTTAGAAATTTGAGTGGCCCAATGTTTGCCATGAGATTCACATGATATATCACTCATCCTTAGAGCCATGGCCTGCATAAACATGGTGAAAATATGTATAATTAGAAAATAAAACTTGAATTACATAATCATATTCCTCACCATCAATACCTCTCATACACATGGAGTTGTGCATGGATCTTTCCAATTTTTCCAAAGGAGGAAGGGATGGTTGAAATAACCCCTTTATGGAGTCATATTGCTGCCCCAAATCGACATACTTTATGCATATTTGAAAATTCTAATACAGTTCTTCTTTCAAGCCTTTCCAATCAAAGCTTCTCATGGAGTACATATGGCTGAAATAGAACTCTTTGTAAGCTCTTTATAGTATCTTCTACTTGAGCTTGGAGGTTCTAGACAAGAAGACTCTACCATGATGATAGATGACCTCTTCTTGGACTGAATAACCCTCTTCATGCACCTGGTCATCAAGTATCATACAAGTGTGTAGATCCTTGGAATAATCCACTAGAAGTTGGGATTTCCAATACAGATCTAGACTGTTCAACAATGACAGCGCAGATGATGCATCAAAAGAAATGTTTGTCATGTTTTTGATATACTTCTTGACATGTCCTATGTAAAAGGTGTGTGTTGGAAGGCTGATCCTTCCATTTTTCTCTTCCCATAGCACAAATCCAGATATGAGAGTGGGTCTGATGATAAGGGAACAAGATCTCCCTTCTTCTTGAGCTTACCCAAGCCTCCCAGTGCTGTAGCTTTGTCTTCTAATGCTCCAATCCTTTTTGGATTCATGAGTGGAGCACCAAGATGTGATACACCTTCCATAAACTCTGAATCAGGTGATCTTCCAAGTGGTTTTCCACAAGCCAGTGATGCCTCATGGTTCATCCTCACATGCCTGTCAAATGGGAACAACATCTCCTTACTTCCACTGTGTAAGTTCACGTCTGATTTCTATGGGGAAGTCCCAAGATAATGTGATGTCACTCTTAAATATTCAAGAGTGCTCTTGGTTGGAACATTTGCTCCCTTCTCTTCTTCATGCATCAGTGGATCATCTCTTGCTATGAGAGCGTTATGACCCTTCCTTTGTTCTGTCTTATTGTCTACTAGCATAGATACTTATTGCTCATCTTCTTCATGTATAGGATCCTTAGGGCCTTCTTGCAAAGATACAAGAGCCCTCCTAGTAGAAGCAATGGCTTCATCTCCATCTCTTAATAGAAATAGATCTCCTCCTACTGTCACAGTGTTGGAGGAACCTTTCAGTTCTTCTTCTTTCTTCTCCTCATCAATGGAGTATGCCTCATCAATAAGAGATCCTCTTTCTTTATCTATTCTTGAGGAAAGGACACTCATGTCTTCTTCTTGAGAAGAAGGTTCTTGCTGAAGTGGGGCCTTTTCCCTTGGAAAATCATGTTGCAGATCTTTAACCCCTTCAAAAATATTCAGAAATGGAGTAGGCTCCATGGATTTCTCCAACTCATGCAAAGATTCAGACTCCTTTGGCTTGATTTTCATCATCAAATAAGTTTCAGCATGTACATAAAATATTTCCACTAGCCTCCTAGTAAACCTTGCATAAGAAGAAATGTTGACATTTCTCAAGGAAAATGACTCAAATAGCCACCAGGCATAAGCCTTCCCTTGAAGATGCAACGCTGCTACCTTCATGGCTTCTTCTTCTGAGACTTGATGCAGCTGAAAATAGGTGTCAAGCTTCCCTACTCGAGATTGGGTTGAGCTCTTAGGAGATCCATCAAAAACAAGTAGAGAAAGTCTACCAAAATTGGGCTGCATGCACCCTCTCCTCCTTCTATAGCTATAGGATCTCCTTTCTTCTTTAAGCTGACAGAACTTTGGGAAGCTGAGATGTTCTTTGAATCTCTTTGACTGAGATTCATACTCTTGGAGATATTCACCAAGATTTTCCTCCTTTGGTGTTCCTTATCCTCCTTCTTCCTTTGACAAGAAGGTGGGCTTGTTACAGCGTTGTAGATCAGGTTGTGTGGCTGAATGCTCACACACATAATAAGAAGTACTGGGGATCCTTTGATGTGAAAATATCCTTGAGGGATCTGCATGTATTTCCCTCATTATTTCCCAGATTTCTTCCTTAATCTCATGCATAGCTTGAGAAAGAGTGTTAGAAAACTCTTCTCTTTTAATCCTTCTAGATAAAGGGGTTTCACCCTTCTTCTCTTTGTCCTCTGTGTAATATTTCTTCTATATTATTCTTTGGTACCTCTCCTCTCTGTCAATGAGAGTTTCTTCTCCTTCTAGAGAAATATTGGCTCTACAATAAAAGCACAGGATGTGCCAAGAAAGATGTTCAGATACCATTGTAATATCCCAAAATGGGAATGCACAGCAAGCCTGCTGGAATAATGCTCTCTCCACAAAATTGGTGCACTAAAATGAGTTTTTAGCTCCTATATCCCTTAGATCAGTGGATCTAATGTCTAAATCCAAAAGGAGAGAAAAAAAATCAAACTAGGTGAGGTAAACAGACCTCCCACCACCTAGTATGGCTGAAAAACACCCAAAGAATGGGGCTGCAGTCATGCACAAAAATACTGCTTCAGAAATAATGCAGTTCCACTGAGTTAAAGCAAGATATAAATATGGAGGAATCAGTAAAATAGATCTATAATGTGGCCCATACAATGTACAAGAGAAAAATATAATATTTACATGAAGAAACCCTCAAGATTGAGGTGTTGCAACAACATAATGAGATTGCAAAGCTTGACAGTGTTATTTTATGGGCTGAAGCAGTTGTATATTACATTTCAGATCTAGAACAGATTTGTGTACAAAATATTAGATCTATATCAAATCTATACACTAGAAGAGTTCCTCTACAGATTCCCCTTGGGGTTTTGAGAAAAAAATGAGTGTACAGGAGTAGATCTGAGATCTATAATTACAGATCTGAAATAATATTCAAGAATATACACTAAATAGAATCATAAGTAAATCATATCTGAATGGTACATGGATGAGAAGTCTAATCCATGGATCACCACAGTAAAAGGGAGAATCCTATCACCAGAGATCTCTCCTCCAAAATGCAGTCAAGACACCCTGCAACTGAATATTTGCAAGTAACACAGTTATGGAAGGAAAAATATGATGTAGCCTCTAGTACTGGTTTGGCCCAATGCCAAGATCTGAAAATGCAGCTCCAAAGATCTATAATCCTCTTTCCAATGGGATAGAAGACTTCCCCACTGAAAAGGGCCTCTAGATTTGCCTAGATCTGAGTAGATCTAGCTTCCACTTGCTGCAGCTTACAAAGACAACCAAATCCTCAACAATATCTGAGTTGTAGTTGGAAGATGGAGCTTGGCCAACTGCCGGATAGTGGACAAGATGTAACAAGACTCCTCCAAGAGATGCTCTAGGAAGGAGGTGCGATTCCCGACTAGGAACACCCAAGTTCTAAAAAACACTATTCTCAGCTAAACAACTAGAGAATGAGGGATGTCTAAACAGAAAATACCTTTAGAAATATCAAATGATCAACCACCTCCTTGGTGTCCTCCTCTTCCTTTTATAATGTGGAAATATTGCCAAACCCTAAACAATCTTGGTGAATTAGCTTCATTCACATGAGTGGCCTCAAATATGGACTGCGTTGTGCCATTAGGAGATACATTTCATTTAGACAATGCTGTTGATTTGGTCATGTTGACCCAGTCAATTGATCCAGCCTCTTTCCCACTTAAGTGTGTTTGTGAAAATAGCTCAGATTTAGCTTTGTTCACATTGAGCATTGATTTATTTGTGCTGTTTAGGAGTTTTATTGATCCTCCTTCACAATTTTATTCATAGGACAGAAAAGTAAAACAAAATTGTATATTCCCATTAGTTTGACTAATTGGGAATATTACAATTAACCAAATCTAGATCCAACTGTTATGGAATATTTTATTATATTTTTTGGAGGGAAAAAGAATTTGAATTTGGTCAAATCCCTTTATTTGTAAATAATAAATAAATAAATGATTTATTTATTATTTTAATTATTTGGTTGAGTAATAAGTAAATAAATAGTGATTTATTCAATTATTTATAAATGATTTAGTCAAATTTAAAAAGGAATATTATTTGAATAAGGTTTAAATAATTATTCATAGAAAATAATAAGATAAATAATGATTTATCTAATTAATTTTCCTATTTTGGGTTAAATATGACAAGAAATATTAATCAAACTGTTGTTTAACTAATTATTCCTTGAGGAAAACCAAACAAATATGGATTTATTCGACATTTCCTCATGGGGTTTCCTGTTTAGACCATAAAAAACTTAATAAATATGGATTACTAAGTTATTTTTCATAGTGAAAGCAATTTTACTTAGGGTAAAATGGTCTTACATGGTGTACTTTGGTCCATCAAATAGTAACAGGTTAGATGACCAAATATTGGTGTAACATATTCCCCCCCAGCGTGTGAGCGTTAGGAGCTAATCATATGACCGAGGTACGTTGTAAGAACTCAATCACTAGACACCGAAGGGGAAGTCAGAGAGAGAGAAATATAAGGTAGATCAAAGTGCTAGAGGACAAGACCCTAAGGAGGCAAGACTTACAGGTACGACAAATCTCTTTTATGAGTGATTACCTGTGCTATAGGTGGAGAGGGAGGCATACCTATGCTTGCTGAGACAAAGTACAAAGAATAATGCGTCCAGTAAACAAGGGGTTGAACTATATAGTACATGCTGGCATAAACATGAGCCAGATAAAAACATGGTAATGGATCCCACATACATATTGTGCCTAGGATAACATCTAGGACTTATTCAATAATATCTGAGTACATGAGATATAAGTACAACCAAAGAGTCCCTTTAAATAGGAGAGGGTTATGAAAATATGAATGATACATGCAAACTAAAAGGCGTTGCAAGCGGCTGAGGCCAGAACCATCAAATATGTGGAGCTGCGTCAAAGGCTGGAAAGAAGAGGTCATCTTGGCATGTGGGGGGCTACTTGAAGGGCCACCCCCTCATGAAGTCTAAAACATCTCACACACCCGGAAATCACTGGTACAATCTGCTACATTACTGAACCATGAAGTATATGGATCTTGATCATGCGGTAAGGAGTTAGAACTAAGAAACAGTCAAGTAAAAAGGTAATAAGGAGTCCCTTTGCCTGATCCAAGGCACCGAAAAAGAGTGGAAGCTAGAACCAAGGTACACCGCCCTCTAGACTTGTCTTCTGGAATGAATGAACTAATGTCGATAGAAATAAAGGGGCCTCAACCAAGGCATGAGAGAAAATAGTAGAGCAACTGATAGACTGACACCAGGGATGATAATGGGGGGTACTAAGCAGCGAGCTAATGACTTCCCTTGTTAGAGCTTGAAGGGCATGGATGATTTGGCAGCAACTGACACAATATCAAAAGGGACAAGGGATAGTAGGACTGAAGGCCATAATGTGCAACACGAGAGAGAAACCAAGCAATGAAGGATGGAGGACTATAACAGGATACAAAGGGACTTGGGATAGACTCCATGGATGTGATGATGACTGAACTCGGATGCTCTAAACAAGGGCAACTTGATGATGCTACCACACAGAAAAGGTCCGGTGGAGACCATAAAAACATGAGTACAAGATGGTTACTCACGAAGAAAATCAACATGAGCATGGACAAGTATGGAGGCAAAGTGGTGCCCCAAGTACAAGTGTTGCAAGTGAATAAATTCAATTTCGAGGAGCGGTGAAGTGACCCTTCTTGGAAAAAATGTGTCGAGGTGAGGTATCAATTCACAAAAAACTAAGGGATGCCCATTTGAGAGCTCGGTGAGAGCTTTCCAATGATGTTGATGTTTTGTCAAACCAAGCTACAGTTTGGTCGCAGCTGGCGAGAGAAAAATCTGGTGTTTCACTTTTAATAAGGAATTTTCCCTCCAATTTAATTCATTTGCAAGTGTAGCTATGGTGAATGTAGAGAGGAGAAAAGGCCCTAAATCTTGCGGTGATTGTAGTGGACAAACCGATCGATGGCATCAAGATTTGTTAGTTGCAGGTAAGAGGCCTAACCATACTCTTTCAATTAAGGGGATCAAATTTTCATTGTAGACACGTAGAGCTCATGAACAAGCGAGGTCACACTTTTTGGGGTCTTTTCTCCGACCTAGGTAGCAGGTACTGGGCAAAAAACTGCGACCTGTCCCAAGAAATGACCTGAAAAGTGTGACCTGTCAAAGAAAGGGGGTTTCAATGTTGTTTTTGGCTGAGAGATGGGATTTTTATGGTTGAGGGGCATAGGTGCCCCCAAGCATGTTATGCTCATGCCAAAATGTATTTAGAAAAGGGGAATCTAAACACATTTTTATGATGTGGTGCGCCATTTGTTTTCGTTATGGTTATGCAGTTCGAGTAAGGGAATAGAGGATTACCAATCTCTTTTGGTACTGCATATATGAAGCAAATGGACTAAGTGTCTGGGTTGGAATACATGGTGTCTATCCCAAAGTGGATTTGGAGATAATGAATTGGTGCTCTCTTAGAAAACCCACAGGTTGGTTAACAACAATGTTTAGGGGACTGGGTTGCTAATGTAAGATGAAGGAATGATGAGGGGCATCATCCCTAGAGTGACCTGAAGTGATATGGGACTCTAGAGGTTCTTCTAAATGTGGTAGAATTATGGTACTAGAGTTGATACGACCAGACACAATAGGAGAGTTGTGGATAATTTCTTCTCTTGGTCTCTCAAATATGGGTGCCCCCTTACCCAAACATTGGGTGTCAATGTAATGGCCACAAGGTGTATGTGGCTCGAACACATGGTTTCAATGTAAGGGGGGGTAGATAAAGTTAGGGGTGGTGACTAATTCCATAATGTCATCATCGTAATAGAAGATGGGGTGATTGGTGGAAGAAATACCACCTGATGCAACGAAGCTACCTGACTCATCATCGTAAGAAGAGAGGTTCACATGCGCATCGTCACAAGGGGTGATAGAAAAACAAGTATATGAAGGATCCACCAATGTTGAGCCCAAGGTGATCACTGGAGGGAGGTCAGGTGAAACAGAAGGGGAAGTCTTAGGGGTGTCTTCCACCGTGGATCTCATAGATGATGACAAGTAGTGGAAAGTGGCCGAAGACTCTGTCATTTCGACATCTGGAGGGGGAATGTATATGGGAGTGGATGTGTCGTCTAGTTCTGGTGAAACAAAATTGCAAGTAAGGGAGTAGTGGACTTGTTGCGCTTGGTCTCGAATTGGCGAATCACTTCCAAAGAGGAGCGGTACTGTTCGAGGCAGGGATAGAGGTAAGTATAGTAGCCATGGAAATCACACAAAGAACAGGGGTGATTTGTGCGCAAAGTCTTGAGTTTCTTGGTTGAATTAGGTAAAGTAACATGGAATTCTGGGATATCATACTCAAGAAACGATTCGTTGATCATGGGCTTGAGATGAGGAAATTCTAGAAAATTATGGGTGGCATGACCGACAACCTCACACAAAGCACACGAAGGTGTATGCTTTGGAGGCTGAGGAGGAGAAGGGTTTGTCGAGGTAGTCTTGTCTTTAAGTGCCTTATTGCAAGCTTTTCCCCCTTCACCCAAATCTATCGCAATAGGAGGAGGTTCCTGTTGAGGTGGCTAAGACATGGTAACAGAGGGAAGGGTCATGGGGGCCGGTTGAACTGGGGTCAAATCAAGGTAAGTTTTGGGATGACCAGGTGGGGTAGCAGCTGGTGGATCAATGTACCATACTGGGATCCCCAGGGTAAGGTTAGGAAGGGATAAGGTAGCCATAACAGGTACCAAAAATACTCCAAGAGGGGGAGCTAAGAACGATATCTGACCGGAGGGGTAATGGCCAGGCGGGACAGCTCCGAGATGGTTAAGGCCAGGAGGTACCGTGCCGGGAGGGTAGAGAGGCTCAGGGATACCAGCTGCAGATGAAGGGCCTTGAGGATGGGGTCCTGAAGGTTGAGTCGAAGTGCTAGGAGCAAGTTGCATAGGGCAGGGCTGTTGACCAGCCGAAGTGGTCCACTTGAGGGAAGCCCGAGACGATTGCATCATGCAAACATTCGACGAGATGGGATCAGAGACAGGAGGAGGAAGACTAGGGAATGAACCAAGCAAAGAGGAATCTTTGTAGACTATAGGTGAGACAATGGTCAAAGGTTCGACAGTGTGCTTATTGGCCACCGAAGAAATGATGGACTGAGGGGAGGTCTGAGACTTCTGTTCGTAATATGTCAACTGGTCAATGGTGACTATCTTTCCATTATGAGGGAAGGAAATCTTGCGGTGAACCACAGATGGGACATCAGACATTGCATATGTGTAGCTACGACCCAATAGAATGTTGTAATCTAAGGGGGCATCAATGACTTCTACATCAACGCAAACAATTTTTCCCACAAGAGTAATAGGACAATTGCGAAACCTGCCAATGGGCTTGGAAGAGTGGCCATCCCACACTCGGAGGGTGATAGTGGAAGGGGAAAACTCAGGTGATCTGATTTGTTTCCAAACCGAAGTGGACATCACACAGGTGGATGTCCCCTCATCAATGATACAATGGGAGACGTTGACATTTTGAATCTTAACGGGGATTCAGAAGGTGACGAAAGAAGGAAGGGGAGGATGTTCTGGCCGGTCAACATCAAAGACGATCAAATGATCATCTGAAGGATCTACAACGCCCATAGAATTTAGTAGAGCCTTTTCATTGTGAAGGGCACGACTGGAGGAGTTCCAACGTTGATATGGCAGCAGGAGATTGCACCAAAAAATCTACTATACTGTACGAATGGGCAGCTTTGCCAGAAGCAACGTCTCAGTGTAATGGTCCCTTGGGGATCTTGGTATGAACCTCTGCCTTAGGCTAAGGGATCTGTAAATGACCATTTGTTGTTGAAAGAGGCTCTGTAGAACCTGAAGAAGGGGGCTCGGGGGCAGACGTAGCAGGAGGCTTGTTGTATTTACAGGACCGATTTTGAAGGTTGACGTCAATAGTAATGGGTTGGTTAGAGTTCATCATGAGAATCTGGTAATCAGAGGTACCAGAAGGAGGAGGTTGAGTGGCCACCTGACCTTCAGGTGGTTGGGTAGCCACGAATCCTTGCTGAGGGAAAGGATTGGTAAACACAGTCGGCTGGATGGGTGAAACAGTGAGAGGAACCGAAGGAGAGGCTTGATGTCCTCACGATGCTACTTGAGTCTCCCACATCTGATGCATATGTGGTAAAAGAGGACAATCGTGGGTGTAATGACCATAAACACCGCAAAATGAACAAGGCTTATTTGTGCGAATAGGCCTGTCTCGCTTGGGCTGAGTGCCCTGTTGTTGGTTATTAGTGTTAGGTGCATTCGCTTGGGGTTAGGTCTAGGAATATCGGGGGTAGATTGATTTTGGGTGCCTTTCCTCTTCTTTTTGGAAGTAGGAGGATTAGTCATGCCCTGCTATGCACACACTTGCCCCTGGGGGGGGGGTGGCTGCTGTTGTGGGGGTTGAGAAGTCAAGGGAGACAGGGGTGCCAATTCTGGAGGAGTTGAAGCACTAGGCTACAGATAATGATAATAAGGAGGTTCGGTAACATTGTGGCAAATAGGTTGGGTAAAATGAGGAGGTATACTGTATCTTGGATACATGCTACTAGGAGGGGGAGAAGTGCCAGAGGAGCTGGCCCCTTTTTAAGGGAAACCATAACCCATGGGAGGATGAGTATACGAATGAGAAAGGGCTCCAATGATACCGTTGGCGGAATGGGATGCCCCAGGTGCATTGGCACCATCGGGTCTAGGGAGATCTAGTAAGACGGTATAAACCTAACCAAAATAAGCATAGATCAGGTCATATTTTAACGCATTTGGAGAGCAGATTCTTTGGTATGAGGGAAATGCGATGCGACATCTTTGCCGATAGAAGGAAAAAGGGATCTAAAGAACCAATCCATGTAGACATCGTCTTCGAAGGTAGGGGCTCAACATAGGCTCTTTCTTCTCCACCATTCCTGGACATGATTAGATAGGCAGGTCGTAGACGATTGACGGAAAGAGGTCAAATTTTTTGTACCAGTGTCATAACGAAGGGGAAGCTGGAAATAAGACAGAAAAGCTTGGGCAAGAGTCGCAAAGGTGGTATGAGAGGAGGAGGACTGATCGACATACCACTTAGCATCTTCACCAGCAAGCGTACGTTGGAACAACTGACGACAGAAAGAGTCATTGATAATGGAATTAGACGAACATCACACGTGGAAAGATCAAACATGGTTTGTAGGATCTTCTCCAGCAAGACCTTCAAAATTGGGGATGTCAAAAGGGAGCTTGGTTGGCATAGCAGGCCAACCAGCGTCATGGCGTATAGGGTCACTGATCAACTGGTTAAAATCGGGAAGACTGAGGCCTACCATATAAGGGAGCAAGGGAGCAGTCGAGACAGTTCTTGTTGCGGTCCCACTAGTAGTATTCCCAGCATTAGGGCTGGGGCTACCACCAATGTTAGGTCCTGAACCAGACATGGTGAAAGTGACAGGGGGAGAACTAGGGATGGAACCAGAAGGGGAACCCAATGATCTAGAAGAGGAGTCGGAATGAGGACTCGATGGAGGACTAACTCGGATCCTATGCGGAGGAGTAAGTCTTCCTAATGGAAACTAAGGATGAAGGCCAAGAAGTCTCCAAGATAAATGCCTTGGGGGCGCAATGGTGAAAGAACAAACACGGATCACAAAATAAATATAGACCAACAAGGGTAAGGAGGTGCAGGATCAAATGATTAGAATGTCGAAACAAGGGCAGAGAGGTGCAGGATCAATTGATTACAATGTTAATGTCCTATCCTGGAGGTGTTAACCATGCACTTCTTCACTTAGGGTCTGTGTGTTAAGTGTGTTAATTTTAATTTTTAAACCCAGAAATTTGTAGATAAAAAGAAAAAGTGTGTTGTATAACTATAAATAAATCTGCAGATAACAGTAAATGAAACTGAATATAATGGGAAATAATTATCTAATTATGCATTAACCTAAACCCAAGGAGGCGGGCCTCTCAACAACTGTTTGTGGGTGGGAAAAAATCTAGTAAAAACGCACCAAAATAGCCAATGGATCTAAAGTCGGGAGGGACAATGATCTAAAGGTTAGACTCACTAGAAATCGGTGCAAACAATAGCAAAAAACCAGAGGGAGAAGTGCTTTAAATGAGGTGACAAAAGGCTACAGCCTAGAGGGAAGCGGAAGAGACCCTAGAGGAAGACCCAAACAAAAATGAAAAGAGGTTTTTTGGATGGATTAATAACCAATCTGAAGTGGATCTGAAGGTGAGGGATCAGATCTAAAAAAATGGTTGAACACACTGAAATTTCAGACGACCAGCTTTAGCTATACTCCTCCTAGAAAGGTGGAAGGGTACTGAAGCCCTAGGGGGCTAGGTTCCCCACTCCAATGAGTAAAAAAGAGTAAGTACAGGTCGAAAACGGGCGAAGACGGAGGTCAGAAAACCCTGAACAGAGGCCCAGACAAACCCAAAAAAATCTCAGAAAAATTCCCGTAAAAATGCCAGGTCACAGTTTTTGACCTAATTTCTGCATAGGTCACATGTTTGGGGCTGTTTTCTGCACCCTGAAGGTCTAGGTCATAGGTTTTGGCCAAAAAAGTACAACTTACACTTCTGGCACTCTTGAGATCAAGTTTGAGAAAAACTTGTTGTCTCAGCTACGACTAATACCTGTCACCTGCGCAATAGGTATGGAAACATACGGAAGTTAGAATTTTTACTATTTTAGGGTTTTGTTGGTTAAAAACAACATCAAGAAAAGAAAAACAAGAAGCTGAAGAAAAATCCTAGGGTTTGAAGTAGCTGGTCATGCAGGGATCTAAAAAACGGCAGAGGTCGTAATCGTAAACCCTTGTGGAGTCGCCAGTTGTTAGGACAAATTTTAATCGCAAGTATATGAAAAAAGCCCACTTTAACTGCACATAACAAACATACCTAACATCAAAGATGGCTACCAATTTCTTTAGATCTGGAGTTAGTTGACCAAGATAAATGCTACAAAATCTAGATCTATGTAGTAAAAGACATTAAGCAGTAAATAAAAGTAAGAGTTGCTCCATGCATCCAATAGACAAGACAAGAATTTTTTTAAAGAATTTTTTTATTTTTGACACCTATGAAGGGAACATAGAAAGATGTTACTAGTCCCCCTTAATGGGATGGGTTCTTGTATGTCCTCAACACTTCATATCTAAGATATCTCTCTCTTGATGGTGTAGAAAACCCAAACAAAAGATGGAACTCAAAGGGAGCTCACAAGAAAAATGGTAGCAAAATATGACAATAATGGAGGACTAAAGTCAAACTAAAAGTATAGATCCAGAGTGATCTTTAGGCAACAAAAGGTAGTGAGTGAATGAAAAAACCCTTCTATTTATAAAAAAATATTGAGTTAGTCTAGATATTTGTGCCTAATTAAAATATTATTAACTAAATCTAGATCCAACTTTTATGGAATATTTTATTATATTGGTTGGAGGGAAAAATAATTTGAATTTGGTCAAATCCCTTTATTTGTAAATAATAAATAAATAAATGATTTATTTATTATTTTAAGGATGTGGTTGAGTAATAATTAAATAAATAGTGATTTGTTCAATTATTTATAAATGATTTAGTCAAATTTAACAAGGAATATTATTTAATTAAAGTTTAAATAATTATTCCTAGAAAATAATAAGATAAATAATGATTTATCTAATTAATTTTCCTGTTTTGGGTTAAATATGACCAGGAATATTAATTAAACTGTTGTTTAAATAATTATTCCTTGAGGAAAACCAAACAAATATGGATTTATTTGATATTTCCTCATGGGGTTTCCTATTTAGACCATAAACTAACTTAATAAATATGGATTACTAAGTTATTTTTCATAGTGAAAGCAATTTTACTTAGGGTAAAATTGGTCTTACATGGTGTACCTTGGTCCATCTAATAGTAACAGCTTAGATGACCAAAAATTGGTGTAACACATATGATCAGAAATGTGAGTAGTAGTTGTCTATTTAAAGTTGGTCAACAATTTTGTTCGAGTTTCATATCATATGGGTAACTGGAAGTGGGTTTAAAAGGTAGTGGCTAAGGCAGTGAAGTTATCAAATTAAGTTCGTGGTAATTCAATATACCACTTTGCAGCTAGATGAGTAAGTGTACACTGGAAAAGACGTAGTTTAACAGAGCCGTCATTTAAGGAGTTTGATGAGCACCACAAATTATAAGTCATAACATGCATTGACGAGTATTCTCCAGGGTTTCCAATGAATTTAGAAATGTGGGAGGGTAATTTTATGGAATCACCAGTCGCTGAGCCTGTAAATGGGTAATGAAGTATTAAGAGGTGGGGTAGATGTAGGCGAAACAGGTTGAACCGGTTGGTATCAATGCACAACCATTTGTGGTTGAATGGGCAGGGTAGGATGCCACTGACAAATAGTCATTCCAACATTTTGGTGACCATAAAACGATGGAGTTATATCAAAATGGGTGACCACAGGTTTCCCCCTAGCATGAGTAGTATAATAAGATGGAATATATTGATGTCCAAATGGTTTGAGTCCAGTTGAGATTGAACTAGATGGAGGGTACCCAGATGGACTAGCTTGATGCTGAACTAAAGGTGTATATAAAGGATCAAGTCATTAAGTACTAATTAGAGATTTACCAGATAATATACCAGAAGATGACATGGGTGAAGTCCATGGATTTGAAGAGGCACCAGAGTAGGCTCCAGATAATGATTGGTAACCCGATGGGATGGATGGACCACCATAAATATGTGACTCGGGTGACATGGTAAACATCAACGGAGTAGAAATAGTAGATGTTGTCGCAACTGTAACAGATGATACAGTCGGACATGTTGACTCAGCTATGGTCAAATGACCCAGTGAATACCCTATAGGATCTACAGGAACTTGGATTGAAAAAGGATCAACTAAAGTAGTGTAATTTAATCGAGGAAAAGACTTGTAAAGATAAAGCCCTAACCCAAAATGAGTTGGAGTGGAGGGTATTTCTTCTGGTTTAAGTTCTTCCTCAATCGAAATCAAACCAGGTTGAATAATTTCGCCATCAGGCCTGAGATATATTTTAGGTGGTTGACTACGTGATAAAAGGGAAGAATCAATGGCTACAGATGACTGAGTGATGGATAGAGGAACAACTACTTGTCATTCAACTTTTGGATCTAGATGTTCTGGTAAAATAACGATGGGATCCGAATCAACTTCTAGTTGAAAAACGTTGGGTTATGGATGTACGGTCTCACTTATTGGAACTTTAGTGTCCACATGTAGTGATGAGGACTCTGTGTCGACGACCGTAGATAAACCAGGATATGTAGAAATGACTCGAGATGACTCTGGTAGATGTGATGAAGATGATGCACCAGAGGTACTGATGGTACTAGATTCAGTACAACGGGGTTGCCTTCGCTGACTAGAAATGGCTTCTGGTGGTAATGGTGGTTTAAGCGCTATTCTATGCGAACGATGGGGAAAGGGTTTTTCTTCTTCCATGATTTACTTATTGATTTTATTACAAAAACAAATAAACAAACAAAAGGGTGATACTAGGCAAAAGGATTACCAAGTAATTGTGAACTGTAGAATACTTCCTGGCGAACCAAGAAGTACGGGCAGGAAATCTCCCCGAATGTTGTGTTTGGTGTATCACAAGTTACAAGGCGTTTGACTCAATTACCTATGGATGGTAAGAAACCTAAAGTTTTCCACCCAAATATACCTAAAGGTACATGGAGGCCCAAATCCGTGTTAGCATTGTCTAATGTGAAACCACATAGTGAGAGCACCCCCTTATACTTTTTGTACTAGAAAACTACCTTATATACCCAAAGGTACGTGGACGAGCTCTGATATACTTACATACATCGAGTGGGATTTCACACTCGGAATGTATCATAACAAGTTAGCGACAACTGCTACGTTTAACGACGCTGAAACACGTCTCTAGCCTAGATCTTCTAAGTGTTATCGTTAATGTTACAATGCTTTCTTAGGTTGATTGAGGCGAATTTTATGTTGATCATTCTTAACAGTTTATCTTTTAGGTTCACTGCGAGATGTAATGGAAAATTCCTAAAATGAAAATTAAATGAGAAGCAATCTTTTCAATTTATTTTTTCAATGAAAACCTTAGCTACTAAAGGGATAGAGCAATCAGATTTTTGAGCATAGATCAAAGAGCACAAACTAAATGAAGATTTCCTTAATATATTCCTATGCAAAACTCACAATATCTAAATTAAAATACATGTTTTTCTTTTAAGTTTCCTTTAATGTGAATGAGAAAAAAGAAACTAAATGCACTAATCAATCAAACAATGTTTTCCTCTAAGAAATGAGGACCGAAACAACAATTTTATCTTAGGAAATGAAGATTGAAATGACAATTTTCCTTTTGAAAACAAAGAATTGATCTAATGAAAAATTTACAGCTTTGGATTTAATTTGATAATGACAAATAAAATAGCTAATGAAACATTGAACAAACAATTATCCAAAGGAGGAAGAACTGGCAATGTTTACCGGTCTCTAAGAGAAATCAGGCATATGAGAATTCAACAATCAATTGGAAGAAACTGACTGAAAAGATAAATTATGATAGAATTTGGCTAGCTGAGGGGGAAAAGCACCCCCTAAGGGTAGGCAATGCATTGTAGAGCACCTCTAAATGGGAGACAATGCTATGCAGAGCATTGTACCCTGACCAACAGTGCGTTGGGCCCAACAAAGCTTGAAAATCAAGTAGGCTAAAGACACTTCTAAGGAAAAAAATACATTCAAATGACTGAATATATGAAGTAAAGTCTACTGATGATGGTAAACAAAGACAAAAACACCAGGAATGATGTATTTCTCCCCAGTATGGTCGCCAATTTGTTATATGGAATTCTAATCTACGAATAAACTAGTCTTCCGTGAATGTATTGTTCCTTCACTCGGAAAAATAGAAGAAAGGTAAATGTTATTTTCTCTAAAATATATGGAAATATAGAAGGGATAAATACCTTCTTGTGATATTTCGCTCCCATTCATCTTTTATTTTCATTCCCATCACTCTTGATCAATACCTGCAATCAAAGACAGAAGACAAAAATCGACATACAGATATAAATTATATCTACTTTAACCAAATTGAACCAATTAAATTTGAGAATACATTCACAAGGTATAAGTGTATATATGAGATAAATAACAAATATCTTTATCAAAATAATAGGAGGAATAGATTACAACCAGTTGATTAGTTCGTCGTCAACCTGCTCCATCTTCATTCCATCCTCATTGCACCAATCATCATCTCAACAACATAACAGTACTTCAACTCTCAAGAATTGAGAATCCAGCAACATAACACTACACACATTTCTTCCTCCCTTGCACTTAGATGAGTGCTCAATTTATAGAGAAATTGTAGGTAGTTTCTCAATAAATGATATTGAATGGCTTTCTAATAATAGATGAGACATGTTTCTAGGTTCAATGGTGATGGATGAACACATGTATTCAAAGTATGACACCTATGCGGTATTCTAGAAGGCACTGGACACGTGGATATTCCCGGAACAATGATGATTTCACTCCCAGGAGACCGACGCACCCTTAAGTGTTGGGAAGTGTTTTGCAGAGCACCATTGTGTGGGGGTAAGTTCTTTTAAATGCACTTAGGCCCATTCAGAGGAGCGTTGATGAGTCAATGGGTCATTTTAACTATACTTCAAATATTGAAACTCTCATGAATTAAAGCCATCAGTGGAATGAATTCTATAGGGCATGTAGCAACTAAATTAGGGGATGATAAACCTTGTTTGTATTGAATTAGGGGATGATAAACCCTATTCATAATGTTCTTAGAGATGATGCCCAAATTGACCTATAACTGGTACTACTCGAATCATTCAGCACTATTAAATTTTTCTTCTTGATATGTCCTTATACCTTGAGAGTTTTAGGAGTGGTAATTCCTACCAATGCATTATAAGATATGTCTGGATTCATTTATTCTTTATCTAGGGTTGTTTCCTAGTGTGTATCCTCTTCTTTTGAAGTTTCTTGTTCATTTTCTTCCTCCTCTTCACAATCTATGTAAAACAATTTATTTTGAGCACACTTATGACCTTTGCTGTATTTTCTATCATAGCTATATCAAATCCCTTTTTCTCTTATTTGTTCCAGTTGTTGTGGTGTAAACCTTGTAGGTTGTGGAAGTATAGGATCGGAAACACCTCCATATTTATTTTTTTGATTTGTAGGCTTCCTTGTCACCGAAATTTTTCTTTCAATTTTTCTTTCCAACCTGAATTCCTTCTCCAATGAATTAGGTTACCAAAGGCGAACCTCATGTTGAATTTTATCCTTTAAAGTCCCTATGAAGACATCAATCTTGTGTTCCTATGGAATATCACTTACCCTTATATTCAGTTTTTGGAAGTCCTCAATGTGCTCCACCATTGAACCATTTTGTTTGATATTTATCAATTGTCTAAAGCAAGTGTTGCTATTTGTATCCTCATAATGTGCTATCATTTCCTCCGTAAAAATTTATCAAGTGACAATTTTTTTATGAGAGAAAATCCATCAATACCATACAAATGTATGTAGCTCTAAATAAAAAGTTGCAATGAGTACCTTTTGTGTGTTTTAAACATTATGGATATCAAAATATTTCTTCATCTGTAGTATCCATGTTACAGGACATTTTCCATCAAACTTCCTCATATCGGTCTTCAGAATATGTTGGGTCTTCAATACAATTTTAGAGTCTATCAAATCATTATTAATTATTTTTTTCTTTCTAATAACGAGTTTCCTCTACTACATTTTCACCATTAGGAATTTTTTCTTGTAGCAACTTTGTCAAACCTTCGTTCAGACCTTCCATGTCTTTCTTCAAATCTTCCATGTTGCCTTTCAGTTCTAATTCTATACCTTCCATGCCATTATTCAACCCATCCATGTATGATTTTAAACCATTCATATCACCTTTTAAACCATCCATGTCACCTTTTATTTCTTCTTTGGTTTCTCTTTGTGAGAGGGAAATGTGTTGCACTTGGTCTTGTAATTTTGATATATCATGTTGCACTTCTTCCTCTTCATGTGTCATAGCAAAGTTTTCTAAGGGATTAATGGGTGTAGAATTATTTTTTGGAGGCATTTTCATTAGGGGAATTTTGAGGTCTAAAATAAGCCTCCTAAGGAAATTATAAAATAATAGTGGAAATAATAAAATAATATTTTATTATATCATCAAATTGTAGAGGGAAAAAAGAAAAAATTACTTTTTCAACTCATATTTTCAACTTGTCTCCCGAAGTTTTTACTCAAATTTCAAGTGGGAGTACTCGTTGGATGAAAATTTTAATTCATCATCCAAGGAGCACCCATGTTGCATACTTTCGATGGGTCCTACTACACGAAAAATGAAAAATACATGAAAAACGTGATTGCAATCACGTTTTTTATGTATTTCTCATTTTTCGTGTAGGAGGGTCCATCAAAAGTATGCAACATGGGTACTCATTGGATGAGGAATTAAATTTTGCATTGAATGAGTACTCCCCCTCTATATTTGAGTAAAAAATTTGGGAGATAAGTTGAAAATACGAGTTGAAAAAATAGTTTTATTCTTTTTTATTTTTTAATATTTTTACCCTTTTACTAAAAAAATGGTGAATCATCCCCCATGGTTGACATCATCATCTTGAATCCTATTGGTTCTTATAAAGTTTATTTTTGTTATATATTTTTCTTAGGAGGCCCATTTTAGACCTCAAAATTCCCCTAATGAGAACCCAATATTGAGATGCTTCAATTTTCCCTTAGAATCACTTCCAACTGATGTTTCAAACAGAAGTTATGCAATTGTAAAAAATTTACACACAGTTTTCTTGCTTTTTAGGAGCTCTATATTGAAAATGATGTATCTCTGTTAATTTGGATGCAAAATATTTTAAATTATGTCCTGTAGTAGCCCTCTGAGTCTTCTTTCCAATTCCATAGGTTGGACCAAATTTGGATTCTTCAAGCTGAAGTTATGCCTGATCTCACACAATGTCCTAATTATGGATTGGTTCAGTATAGAAAACTTGTACGGTGTGCCACGTGTCGTTGATTCAACATTCGACTCTGAAATCAATACACAAAAAACTACAGTCTTTTCAATTTCAGTGAATATTTACATAATTCCAATTTGATTCCTGAAACAAAAGTTATGATGATTTTCCTTCGGTCACCTATTTGAGATGAAATTATGGAGCATGCAAAAACCCTAACTTCCTCAGATCATATCTCTAAAAATATAGTGAACCAAGCTGTGAAATGTTTACACGATATTCATCAGGATTGCAGATCAATGAGGTAAAAATTTCAATTTCTGAATCAAGGTATCAAAATAGTTATAGAAAAAAATCCAAGATGACATGTTTGAAGGAGCGAAACCATAGAATTCCAAGCTCTGATACCAAATGTTATCAAACCAATGCACAAAATAGAAGAAAATATAGATCAATGACTTAGAAATCATCCTCTTTGAGGGGAAACCTCCTTTACATTACGTAAATGAATAATTCAAGGATGATACCAGTGAAAAAACCTCCTTTCTATATATAGGGCTCCAAGGGGTCACAACATAATCCTAGCTGACATAATAATAACAATCTAAGGGCACAAAAATAACAATAGTGGGATTCTATGGGGCACAATAATAGAAATATGGGGACTAAATGGGCACAACAATAACAATAAAGTGGCTACACTAAAAATAACAATACTGGGATACACTAGTATAATAGGGACCTAGCAGGGGAATCAAGGGTTCTTGATTTCAATGGTACCAAATCAATTGGTGCAATTTGCAACATATGCCATAACATGAAATATTCTCTGTAAGTGTTGGGTAAATGAAGTTCCTTTCGAGTTATTTTAGTAGTAGAATAATACACCAAGGGAGAACGATTTTTTTGGGCTCCATTTTTACTAAGGGAATTCCAACAGGATTTCCTAGACACTCAAGAATTAAATGAAAATTTTCATTATGCTTGGCTATTGATCTTGATAGCTCTGGTGGAGTAGGAGAAACAAAAAAAATTTCAATTGGTAGTGGAACCAATTAAATCCATTGTAGCAGCATCGTTTCATAATTTATGGGCTTCGAATTATCCCGAGTGTTGACACATTAAGGAGTGATTTGTGTAGTGCATGTCCTTTGCAAGGACATGTTGCATCTATTCCTATCCCATTCATAGTTTTTGAGGCCAGAGTCTATGTATCCCTATTTTCCCTAGTCAATAAAATACAATATGGGTGATTACTAAGGCAATACAAAATCTGAGCAATGGAAATACACTTAACAATTGGGAAAGTTATGTGTCTAGTTGCTAAACCTCCTCAAGGATACCCTACTCAATGTGCCACTACCACAATTCCTTCTATCGCATCATCCAAAAACAACTAGTTAAACATGAGTGTACTCCCTAAGAGATGACCATGGACATAGGCACAAGATGTCATTTATCAATGCTTCAAAATGTATCACCCTTTCTTAGGAAGGAGAGTTTGATATATGTGGGCTAGTTCCTCCATTACTATGTGAATTTAATGCCATGAATTAAACTCCATATAGTAAATCCATGTAGCATTGGTACATCTCATGTACCATAATCCCATCCAAAGATCATAGAGAAAAAAATCAATACCAACTAGCTACCATGTTTCCACCAGCTTTGTGGTTGATCCTAGGGGATTATTCTTCCATCACTGGTTCTGCCTTACCTTTTTTGAAGTTTTCATGTCATGTTATTAGCTTTAATTGCTCCCTCAGAGAGTTGGGGACCAATTCAATTCATTCTTTCAAACCTCAAACAAAGGAAGATGATATTCTTCCTTGGGATAAGGCATGATAAATTTCTCTACCCTTCGTTTATTTCTTTCAATGTTTGATACAGATTCTAAGAAAACTTCCTTAGGAGCCACCATATCTACCGGATGGTTTTGTTCAATCTTGACATCCCACAATAAAGGCTTTCAATTGCTTCTTTCCATGGAATTAGGGATCCCAAGGATATGGGATTCTAAATGAGTTCATCTAATTGTTCTTTGGAAAATGGGCTATCACATGCCCAACCTCTAAACATGATGTATACCTAAAGGTGGTCTACTACTAGTATGGAATTTTCTTCCAAACACGATCTTTAGCTTCTAGCCAAATCTCTTATAGTAGGCTTTTTGAAAATCCAATTTCTATACAAATCTAGAGATGGGTTATATGATGTCTTTTCAAACTTTTGAAGCAGTAAAATTGGAACTTACCAAGTTTTCTTTTGACTACTCTTGGAGAGACAAAATAAGAGAATTGAAGATGGTTGGGAAGGCAAGCTTGAATTAGCACAAATATCGAAAGTAGGGAACTGTGGTTTCATGAAAAAGGAAACCATGACCCCAAGGAAAGGGTCTAGAGTTAAAAGGGATAAGTATATGCTCCTATCCACACACCAAACACTAATTTTTAGAACAACCATGAAGATTGGATCCCAATAGACAATAAAAAAATCCAAAAAGAATAAAAAGCTCCATTTCAAGTACATGAATGAGTCCCAAATACAGATGAATTGATCAAATTTTAAATGTAATTTTATGTGTAAAGAGATCATTACTGTAATAATATTAAAGAACTTGACACATCCCTACCACATCTAGGGTTGGGAGAGAACACAATTTTTATAAGCTATTCTAAAGGAGCTCCATAATTATCATGTTGAAGAATGACAAAACTCCCTTCGTATGATATGTATAAGAGTATGCATATAAATATTTCTCATGTAGGGAGATGGTTGGGGGAGGTGGTAGAAACAAACTGAGTAGATGGAATTCATTAATGCCAAGGGAACCAAGATAGAGATTAGAGGTATAAACCTATAGATTACCATCAGTCAATATTAGTTTGAAGTGGTATGAAAAGCAGAGGAGTGATGGAGTCCTCACCATCATGCCATGGACATCCAATGAAGCTATAAGGCAACTATTGTAGCTTGTACCTTTCCAATATTAAAGCATTTTTATGTTCGACATCTACAAGCATGTTTGAAAGTGGTATGCAAAGTGATAATAAATCTTAGTTAGAGCTAAGTTTTGTACATTTTGAAATAGGAAACAGTTACGCAAGGAACAATTTTGAGAAAGAAATGGATATACAGAGGTAGGAAAAATAACCTTAGAAAGTAAGTCGCATAACAAGTTGGTGGATTGGCTAGCCAACCAAGCCATTGCTAGAGAATCAGACCTTGAGCTTATTAATATTAACACCGTGATTAAGGAATTAAAGGGCCTTAAGTTTAGTTTTCTCTAACCTTGAAAATAATGGTGGAGGGCCTTATGATCACTTTCCTTTGTCTTAATGGTGTATCAGTCTGCATTTACATTTATTTTTTATTAATAAAATAGCTGATATTTTTTCCAATTAAATTGATAAATTTAAAAATAATATGAATATCAATATTTTTTATGCATACCAATCTTGCATTAAGGAGTGATTTGTGTAGTGCATGTACTTTTATAGGGAATTTTGTATCTATTTCTATTCCATTTTTTTTTTAGGCCAGAGTCTATGTACAACTATTTTCCATAGTTGATAAAATACAAGAAGTGTGAGTACTAGACCAATACAATATCTGAGAAATGGACATACACTTAACAGTTGGGAAAGTTATATGTCTAGTTTCTAAACCTCCTCAAGGATGCCCTAATCAATATGCCATTGCCACAATTCCTTCCATACCGACATCCAACAACAACTAGATAAACATGAGTGTATTCCCTAAGAGATGACCATGGAAACATGCACAAAATGAAATTTATCAATGCTTCAAAATGTATCACCCTTTCTTATAGGAAGGAAAGTGTGATATAACAAATGTGGGCTAGTTCCTCCATTACTATCCCATTACTATACCAAAGGTAGATGATCTTATTGCTTGGGATAAGGCATGATATATTTCTCTACTCTTATGTTATTTCTTTCAAAGTTTGATACAGACTCTAAGACCACTTCCTTGGGAGCCACCATATCTACCAGATGGTGTTTTTTAATCATGAAATTCTACAATAAGGTTTTCAATTGATTCTTTTCATGGCATTAGGGCTCCCAAGGTTATGGGATTCCAAAGGAGTTTATGTGATTGTGATTTGAAAAATGGGCCATCACATGCCCAACCTCAAACTTTATATATACCTAAAGTTTGTCTACTACTACTCTGGAATTTTCTTCCAAATATAATCTTTAGCTTCTATCCAAATCTCTTATAGTAGTATTTTTGAAAAGTAAATTTCTGTACAAATCTAGAGATGGGTTATATGATGTCTTTTCAAACTTTCCAAGCATCAAAATTGGAGCTTACCAAGTTTGTTTTTAACTTCTCTAAGAGAGATAGAAGACTGTAAACAGGGGGGTAGACCAGTGAGTTCAGTTCTATCATTCCTAGGCCTAAGGGGACCGTCTCCCATCCGTACAGTTGATGGGATGAGCTATCACATGCGGAAAGGCTTAACCCTCCACTATCCTCTTATACTTTATCTGTCATTTTAGACAAGCAATCCCTTCTATCTATCTTGCTTCCAGATAACACCACACCTCTTGGATCTCCTCTTGCGATTTAGTATCGGCATCCTGTGTGTTCACTTCCTTCTCCCCATTCCTGCAAATATTTTATTCCAGAGTGCAGTTCAGGGGTTTTAAGGGAGGCCCTAGCAGTGATCTTTGAGTTGGGATATTGGTCTTAGCTAGGACGCGGTTCCTTGGTGTCTGCTCGGCTCGGGACAGACGGGAGCTTCAGGATCTATTCTACTTTATGTGTGCATATTTAGGGTGAGTCCCAAGTAGGATATCGACCTTAAGGAGCAGAAGGATTGATTTCTTTCGACCAATAATGAGAATATGTGCACCGTCTGAGGATCCAAAACTACTCGAGCTACTATGTGGGTGATCCTATAATTGAAGAGGGTTTGGAATCCAAGCTGAAATTAGGACAATATCGAATGTAGGGAACCATGCTTTCATGCAAAAGTCTAACATGAACCCAAGGAAATGGTCTAGAGTGCAAAAGAAGAAATATATTCTCCTATCCGCACACCAAACACTAATTTTTAGAACAACCATGAAGATTGGATTCCAATAGACAATAACCAAATCCAAAAAGAATAATAAGCTCCATTTGAAGTACATGATTAAGTCCCAAATATAGATAACTTGATCAAATTTTAAATGTAATGTTCCAAGTAAAGAGAGAATCAGTGATTAAAGAGCTTGACTCATCCCTACCCCATCTAGGGTTGGGAAGAAATTCAGTTTTTATAATATATTCTAAAGGTGCTCCTGATTTATCTTGTTGGAGAGTGATAGAACTCCCTTCATGTTATATGTATAAGAAGATGCATAGAAATATTTCTCATGTAGGGAGAACGTTGGGAGTTCTGATAGACACAAATTGGGTAGATGGAATTCATTAATGGAAAGAGAATCAAGAAATAGATTAGAGGTATACGCCTCTATATTACCTTCATTCAATATCAGTTTGAAGTGGTACGAAAAGAAGAGGAGTGATGGAGTCTTTGCCATGATGCCATGGACATCAAATGAAGCTAGAAGGAAACCATTGTAACTCACTAGGATTAAAGCATTTTTATGTTGGGAATCTACAAGCATATTTGAAAGTGGTATGCACAGTGATAATAAAGTTTAGTTAGAGCTGAGTTTTGTACATTTCGAAATAGGAAACAGTGCCATAATGCAAAATTATGAGAAACAAATGGATAAAAAGAGGTAGCAAAAATAACCTTAGATAGGACTTCACAGAATAATTTGGTAAATTTTCAAGCCAACCAAGCGATTGTCACATAATAAAGCCTTGAGCTTATTAAGATTAACAATGTGAATAAGGAAGTGAAGGGCCTTAAGTTCACTTTTCTCTAACCTCGAAAATAATGGTGTAGGAACTTATGCTCACTTTCCTTTGTCTTAATGGTGTATCGTTCCTCATTTACATTTATGTTTTAAGTAATAAAATAGGTGATATTTTTTCCAATTAAAGTGATAAATTTAAAAATACTATGAATATCAATATTTTCTATGCATTTTTCTTGGCTTTGAAAAAATCTTGCATTAAGGGGTGATTTGTGTAGTGGATGTCCTTTTCTATGGTAATTTGAATCTATTTCTATCCCTGTTTTATTTTTTGAGGTGAGAGTCTATGTATCCCTATTTTCCCTAATCAATAAAATACAAGATGTGTGATTATGATCCAGGTGGCTCCAAACACCCTCAAGAGACCAAGAGGGCTCAGAAATGGTCAAAATTCAAAGTGGTCAGAATTCTTTCCAACTAGGACAATATTGTAGTGCTCGTTGAATTGATTCCAATGGTGTGAACGACACTCAAATCCGAGTATGTATGAGAAAGTTATTTCAGTTTGAATTTTGTACCAAAAAAAAAAAAGTCAAAGTCAACATTTTGCCACATGGCAGGCCATATGGATGACATGTGGTAGGCCTTGTGGGACCCAGAAAGCTAATGTGGCAGCCCAGTCAAAAAAATAGGTAGACCCACAAAAAGGTGATGTGGCAACACCACAAGTCAACAAATGGCAAGTAGGTGGTAGAGGTGGCATATGATGTGGACCAATGAGGGCTTGCCACATGGCCCAGTCACATGGTGCCAAATGACACCTCAAATTAGGCCCAAGTGGCCTTGGATGGTGCAATATCCATTTTTTGTCTTATTCTCATGTTTTTGGGAGTCATTACAATATGGACATATGAATTCCATATATTATATCGTTTGAAAAAACTATATTAAAACTAAAATTGGGCCTTAAAATATATTGGGAATCAATCGGATTTGAACCCAAAGCCTCCCAACACCAAGTATCATAATATGATTATGCCAGCCAATGTGCCAACCTCACACTTTGTCTTATTCAGTCTCACACTTGGTTATAAAATGTCATTCAAATTGTTCAAGGAAACCATGGAGAATGATGGAGAATACATGAGAGATGAGGGCACAGGGAGGCTAATGGAGCCATGAGAAAAGCAGAGGTATAACGTGGAGAAGACCAATGCATTCTTCAACAAATAATATTTTTTTATTGTAAGTGTGGAACCATGAGCGACTAGAGGGACGAAACCTCACCCAAGGAATCTTGAGGGGCATCAAAAAGATTCCTTGAGGTCTCGAACTTTCCAGAATCAAAATTTGACATATGTTATGTCGATTTTACACCTCTCAATGACAGGAATCCCATGGTGATGTCTATTTCAGCATCAAAGCTTCCCTTTTTTTATGGACAATCGATTTTATGCCTCTCGACACCACAAATTCGATGGTGCATCCAGATTCAGCAGTTGAGCATCCACCTCTTCAACCAACATCAAGGGTTGAGGTATATGTAGTATTGATATAATGTGCCTCTTTTATCATTTGTTGTGAGATGTAATATGTTTTTTTTAGATCCTTGTTTGATGTATGTTGCGGGATATATGTTTATACTTCATGTGAGATGTATTCGCCATGGATTGTTATGATCCCTATGTAACCTTGTTGAAGGGATCCTCATCGTCACCTTGTGTGAGATTATGTCATGTTGATAGGAGGCCTATTGTGAGTGAGAGTTCCTGTAGCAGAACGTCTCATGGAGAGACAAGTCACTCATGTTGAGGGCATATATCCTTATATGACAGAAAATATAGTCCATGTACATCATCACCATTTCCAGCACTGTGTGAAGCGGCCTACCACATTTTGACACTGGGCCCACAGACGTAGCCCGCACTTGGTGAACTCCATTATCAATGTCTCGTGTTCTTATGTTGTTTATTTTTTTCTTGTTTCCTCTTGCTTAAAGAATGCATGTGTGTTCTTTTAATGCTATTTTCAGTGAAATTATAACCACATCACAAAAGTAAAAGGTTCATGGGTAAATCCGGTAGCTGACGGGCCTGGATCAAGATGGTATCAGAGCGGTCTTCTTGTTGATGCGAATTACGAGCGTGAACAATGATTGAACGTGTAACAATGGAGGATGACAAAGACAAGTATGAGGCCATGTTGAGGATGTCCAAAATGGTGGACATAATGTATGACACTTATGAGAAGAGAATATATGAATAGGAGAAAGAAAGATTAGAGAACGATGCTTCATCCACATCTTCCAGTGCTTATACATCTTCTTCATTGCATTCATCATCTTCTCATCTTTCGAATGAGGAGATAAACCAGAGTCTTCGGGAAGAGAATGCTGAATTAAGGAGGCTACTACGAGAAGAGAAATAAGAGAAGCAGAGATTGTGGCTTGAGTTGTGAGCTGCAAAAGAGGCCTTGGAGAAGTTGAAGCGCAATGAAGGCTTAAAGAAGCCATCATCACCTATGTCTGAATCAACTGTTGAGGTAAACAATGTCGATTTCTCTTCAGTTTCATCTTCACATCCTATTATTTATGTTGGAAATGTGGAGATACCCATTACAGGAACTAGCATGAGACTCCTTACCAAAATGGAGTACAAAGGAGGAGGACTTGGTGTGAATGGCTAAGGCATAACTCAACCATTGGAGGTTGTGCAGAGACCTCAATTCATAGGTTTGGGATACACTAAAGGACATTTCTCAAAGGTGTCAAAGGCTTCCAATACATGGTCAAAACCATTGGGGAAAGAGAATGATGGGAACACTTCACCATCATCATATGACAATGCACATGGCAGAGAAAGAGCTGAGGCAAGCTCTAATCACCATGATCGCACCAAAGACAACCAAGAAAGGTATAAAAAGCCTCGATATTCTAGCGTTCATTTTGATTACAATCATGTCACTAACAATGAACATAGATCATCGCATTAGAAAACATGTAGTTTATGTGGATTACATAACCATGTATTTGCTGAGTGTTGGAAGAGAATGCCAGCACGAAAGAGGATGATAAATGAAAGGCCTTCTCCACCACAAGAAAAGAAGAGGGTAAAGCAAGTCTAGAGGAAGAAGAATCATTGCAGTCATTGTGATAGAAGTGGCCATCAAAGAGCCATGTGTTGGAGGCTCCATCAGGGGCAACGTCTCAAAGAAAAAGTGTCTGTGCATGAACCAGATGAAACCGTTATTCGACAATCAATTCCACCAATGGAAGATAACCCATTCACTTTGATAAGTGAGAGATGGTTTTTCTATGTGTTAGCTTATTTTGGCCTTACTTTTTAAATCATGTGTTGCAATTTGAATTTTAAAAGTGATGATGTATTTTCTATCACTTGTTAAGAAACAATGATGTTTTGGCCTTGTATCTGGGGTATTGATTTCCATTTTTATGTAAACTTGACCACATAGTGTGTGTTATAAACTCATGGCAAGTATGGGATGCTTAGGTCATAATTGGTCATGTAATTAGGTAGGTAATTTATAATAATATTGCATGGCAGGTTTGCAAAGGATGGAGGTGTCATCTCATTGCTTATGGCTTTGAAGAAAAAAGGTGAAGGAGAATGAAGGGTGACCCTTCAGGACACTTGTGGTGCAGACAAGGTACAAAGCATCTACATATTGTTTTCATACTTTTGGTTGACCAAAAGTGCCTTAGTGGGGAGGATTGATCCAAGTGGCTCTAGACACCCTCAGGAGGCAAAGAGGGCTCATAAATGGTCAAAATTAAAAGTGGTCAGAATGATTTCTAACTAGGAAAATATTGTAGTGATTGTTTCCTTGATTCCAATGGCGTGAACGACCCTCAAATCTGATTCTGTATGAGAAAGTTATTTCAGTTTGAATTTTATACCAAACAAAAACAAAAAAACAAGTCAAATTCAACATTCTACCATGTGGCAAGCTGTATGGATGACATGTGGTAGGCCTAGTGGGACCCAAAAAGATATTGTGGCAGCCCAGTCAACAAAACAGGTGTACCCACAAAAAGTTGATGTGGCAGCACCACAAGTCGACACATGGCAAGTAGGTGGTAGAGGTGGCATATGATGTGGACCAATGAGGGCTTACCACATGGCCCAATTACATGGTGTCAAATGCCACCTCAAATTAGGGCTAAGTAGCCTTGGATGGTGCAACCTCCATTGTTTGTCTTATTCTCATGTTTTTGGGAGTTGTTACAATATGGACATACTAATTTCATATATTATATATTTTGAAAAAACTATATTAAAACTAAAATTGGGATTTACAAAGATATTGGGAGTCAATGGGATTTGAACCCAAAACCTCCCAACAACAAGTATCTTAATATGATTATGCCAACCAATGTGCCAACCTCACAGTTTTTCTTATTCACCCTCACACTTTGTTCTAAAATTCCATTCAAATGGTTCAAGGAAAATAGGGAGAATGATGGAGAATACATGAGAGATGAGGGCACACAGACGCCAATGGAGCCGTGAGAAAAGTGGAGGTAGAACCTGGAGTAGACTGGCATGTTATTCAATGAATAATATTTTTTTTATTAGTAGATTTTTGGCTTCTGTGATCCATCAATAAATTATGAAGAATCTTTCGGTAATAATCACATTATCATGAACAAAGTTGACGCGTTTCGAACCAACCAGTGTGGTTCATCATCAGGACTAGGTGAGAGATCAGATCAGTCATTAAGCTTTAAATAGATGTAGGAGATGCAAAGAAAACCGTTATAACAGCTATTTTGACTATGAAATCCACAACGGTTAGTTTTAATATTTAAAACAAAATAATAAAAATAAAAGTAGTTCTACTAATTTAAATATTAAATACAATTTGAAACGGCTAGTTTGAATATTCAAATTTAATTATATATTATTTATATTAAAATTCTATTAAAATTTTTTAATAAAAATAAAAATAAAAATAATAAAAAATAAAAACAAAACTAAAATAGTTAAACCAATAAAATTAAAAATGGTAACAGTTAGTAATATATTAAAATATTTATTTATTTATTTATTTAAAAATAAAAAATAAATAAAAATAAATAAATAAATAAATAAAGATCCTGTGAACCCTAAGGATGGAAAAGGTGTCTATCTTATTCCTTGTTCCTGTGGGATGCCTTACATCGGTGAAACGGGTAGGTCCATTAGCCAAAGGATATGTGAACATGCAGCTGACATTAGACATGGCAGGTCCCGCACCTCTGCCCTAGCTGAACATGTGGAAAAAACTAACCACCATATCTGCATTGAAGAGGCTAAGGTCTTAGCCAAGATTGATCATTTTCATCATCGTAAGTTAAGAGAGGCCCTTGAAATTGAAAAAAGGCCCGTAAATCTCAATAGAGATGACGGTTGGAATATAAGCAGGTGTTGGATTCCTGCGTTATATTCTTAGTTTTTATTTTTATTTTTATTTTTTATTTTTAATATATATATATATATATATATATATATATATATATATTATTTATTTATTTTTATTTATTTATTTATTTACTTTTATTTTTATTTTTATTTTATTTTATATTTTTAATTTTTAATTAATTAATTTATTTATTTATTTATTTTATTTTATTTTATTTTTATATTATTTATTTATTTATTTATTTTTGTTTAATATTTAATTTTTGAATAGTCATTTAACGATATTAAGAAAAATAAAAATTTTATTTATTTATTTATTTATTTTATTTTATTTATTTATTTTTATTTGTTTTTTATTTTTAAATAAATAAATATTTTAATATATTACTAACTGTTACCATTTTTTATTTTATTGGTTTAACTATTTTAGTTTTGTTTTTATTTTTTATTATTTTTATTTTTATTTTTATAAAAAATTTAATAGAATTTTAATATAAATAATATATAATTAAATTTGAATATTCAAACTAGCCGTTTCAAATTGTATTTAATATTTAAATTAGTAGAACTACTTTTATTTTTATTTTTATTATTTTGTTTTAAATATTAAAACTAACCGTTGTGGATTTCATAGTCAAAATAGCTGTTATAACGGTTTTCTTTGCATCTCCTACATCTATTTAAAGCTTAACGACTGATCTGATCTCTCACCTAGTCCTGATGATGAACCACACTGGTTGGTTCGAAACGCGTCGACTTTGTTCATGATAATGTGATTATTACCGAAAGATTCTTCATAAAATATTTTTCTTATTGCAGGTGTGGAACCATGAGTGGCTAGAGGGGTGGAACCTTACCCAGGGAATCTTGAGGGGCATCAAAAATATTCCTTGAGGTCTTGAACTTGCCGGAGTAAGAATTTGACAAATTTTATTTCAATTTTACACCTCTCGGTGATAGGAATCTAATGACGATGTTCGTTTTAGTAGTAGAGTTTCCCATTTTTTGGCCATTTTCCAAATTGGAGTGATGGTGTCAGATTCCCAATTGTGGATAGTTGATTTTATGCCTCTTGATGCCACCAATTTGATGGTGCAGCTAGATTCAACAGTTGAGCATCCACTTATTCATCCAAATTCAAGGGTTGAGGTATATGTAGTATTGATATCATTTTCATATTTTATCATTTGTTGTGAGATGTAATATTTTTTTTTAGATCCTTTCTTGATGTATGTTGTGGGATCTATGTTTTTACTACATGTGATATGTATTCACTATTGATTGTTATGATCCCTATGTGACCTTGTTGAAGGGATCCTCGTTGTCACCTTGTGTGAGATTATGTCATGTTGATAGGAGGCTTATTATGAGTGAGAGTTCTTGTAGCAGAACGTCTCGTGGAGATACAAGCCACTCATGTTGAGTGCATATATCCTTGTATGACAGAAAACATAGTCCATGTACATCATCACCATTTCCAACACTATATGAACCGGCCTACCACATTTTGACACTGGGCCCGGAGATGTAGCTCACACTAGGTGAAATCCATTATGAACATTTCGTGTTCTTATTTTGTTGATTTTTGTCTTGGTTCCTCTTGCTTAAAGCATGCATATGTGTTATTTTAATGCTCTTTTCAGTGAAATTATAACCACATCATAGAATTAAATGGTTCATGGGTAAATCTAGTAGCCAAAGGACTCAGATCAGATTACTAGGCCAATAAAATATTTGAGAAATGGAAAGACACTTAACATTTGGGAAATCTATATGTCTACTTTCTAAACCTCCTCAAGGATAGCCTACTCAATGTGCCACTGCCACAATTCCTTCACTCCCAACATCCAACAACAACTATTTAAACATGAGTATACTCCCTAAGAGATGATCATGGGCACAAGCACAAGATGTCATTTCTCAATGATTCAAAACATATCACCCTTCTTATAGGAAGGAGAATGTGATATATAAAATGTGGGCTAGTTCCTCCATTCCTATGTGAAATTTCATGCAATGACTTAAAATCCACATAGTAAATTCATGTAACATTGGTACATATCATGTACCATAATCCATAAGATCATCGAAAGAGCATAGAGAAACAAATCACTACCATATAGCTACCATGTTTAAACTAGCTTTGTGGTTGATCTCGGGGGAGTATTCTTCCATCACTAGTTCTTCCTTACTTGTTTTGAAGTCTTCATGTCATGTTATCAACTTCAATTTCTCCCTCAAAGGGTTGGGGACCAATTTAATTCATCTAGATCCGTTGTATCCTAATTCACTTCATTGTTTCAAGCCTCCACCAATGGAAGATGATATTATTGTTTGGGATAAGGCATGATATATTTCTCTACTCTTCTGTTATTTCTTTCAACGTTTGATACCAATTCTAAGACCACTTCCTTGGGAGCCACCATATCTACCAAATGGTGATGTTCAATCATGAAATTCCACAATAAAGGATTTCAATTTATTTTTTTCATGAAATTAGGGCTCCCAAGGTTATGAGATTCGAAATGATTTCATGTGATTGTGCTTTGGGAAATGGGCCATCCCATGCCCAAAATAATAATATGATGTATACCTAAAGGTGGTTTACTACTAGTCTATAATTTTCTTCCAAACATGATCTTAAGCTTCTAACCAAATCTCTTATAACAATCTTTTTAAAAAGTCAATTTCTAGAAAAATATAGAGATGGGTTATATGATATCTTTTCAATATTTCCAATAAATAAAATTGGAACTTACAAAGTTTATTTTTGACTGCTCTCATAGAGACAATATTTTAGAATTGAAAAGGGTTGGGAAGCCAAGCCCGAATTATCATAAATATCGAAAGTAGGGAACCATGATTTCATGCCAAAGGCAAATATGACCCCAAGGAAAGGGTATAGAGTGCAAATGGTGAAGTAGATGCTCATATCCACACACCAAACACTACTTTTTCGAAAATGCATGAATATTGGATCCCAATAGACAATAACCAAATCCAAAAATAATAATAAGATCCATTTCAAGTACATGATTAAGTCCCAAATACATATGACTTGATCAAATTTTAAATGTAATGTTTTGCATAAAGAGAGAATCAATGTAAGAATATTAAACAACTTGACTCCTACCTACCCAATCTAGGGTTGGGAAGAAAGTCATTTTTTATAAGCTATTCTAAAGGTGCTCTACATTTATTTTGTTGGAGACTGACAGAACTCCCTTCGTATGATATGTATAAGAAGATGCATAGAAATATTTATCAAGTAGGGAGAAGGTTGAGAGAGGCAATAGACAAAAAACTAGGTAGATGGAATTCATTATTGGTAAGGGAACCAAGGCATATATTAGAGGTATTAACCTCTAGATTACCTTCATTCAATATCAGTTTGAGGTAGTATGAAAAGCAAAGGAATGATGGAGTCGTCACCATCATGGCATGGACATCCAATGAAGCTAGAAGGCAATCATTGTAACATTCCAAGATTAAATCATTTTCATGTTGGACATCTACAAGCATGTTTGAAAGTGGTATGAACAATGATAATAAAGCTTAGTTAGAGCTAAGTTTTGTATATTTCAAAATAGGAAACAGTGCCATAATGCAAAATTTTGAGAAACAAATGGATAAATAGGGGTAAGAAAAATAACCTTAGAAAGCGAGTCACATAATAAGTTGTTGGATTGGCTAGCCAACCAAGCCATTGTCAAAGAATTAAGCCTTGAGCTTATTAAGATTAACGATGTGATTAAGGAAGTGAAGGGCCTTAAGTTCACTTTTCTCTAACCTCTAAAATAATGGTGCGGGGCCTTAAGTTCACTTTTCTCTAACCTCCAAAATAATGGTGCAGGGCCTTAAGTTCACTTTCCTTTTACTTAATGGTGTATCATTCTTAATTTACATTTATGTTTTTAGTAATAAAATTGATGATATTTTTTTCCAATTAAAGTTATCAATTTAAAAATACTATGAATATCAATCATTTTTTTTGCATTTTTCTAAGCTTTAAAACAATGTAGCATTAAGGAGTGATTTGTGTAGTGCATATCCTTTTCTACGACTGTAATATCCCAAAATTGGGAGAGTAAAAATATAGTACATAAAAATGGAAATATGCAGAAATATCAATGGATCAAAACATGAGACAACGATAGAGCCATTCCATTATGATTATTAGTAGAAAATGAGTACAATATCTTCAGGAAAAGATAACTCAAGGTTGGGAAAACAATCCTCCCATGAAAGAATACATCAAAATGTAAAATGTTGCTAATACATGAAATGCTGGAATGCTATAACTGCATTTTATATGAGAGAGTAGCAGCTGAAAAATAGAAATATACATAGATGTTAATAAAATGCTCCAAAATTTTCAGGAATAGAGATCTATACTCCAAAATTAATTTCCAAGACAACCTAGAAAAGGTTTCTGGAAATGCCCAATATACAAAATAGAAAATATGGCCCTAGGGCTGAATAATCACTAAAACTAGAATCCTGATAGGAGGTGGCTTATCTGATATATGAATTGGCTGATACTCCTCCAGTAGATCTCCTAAATGAAGGGTTTATCCCCACACAAGAAACCCAACTCCTCCAACTAGGGCAATAAACCCACTGCTACAGCTGCTCTCTGAAATAACACAGTCCTTGAGGGAAACTGCACTGTAGCTGGTGGTAGCTACTTATCCTAATGCTAGATAATGAAATTAAGCTCAAGGAATCTCCTCACAAGCTTCCCAGATGTAAGGTTGCTCCCTCCACTGGAAAACTAGCTCATAAATTGGGTTTTACAACCCTCCACTACTGCAACCCTGCAACACAACACAAATCTGGAATAGACTACATTGTAGATGAAGACTGAAGCTTGGCCAAATTCTGGATAGTGGAAATGATTCTCAAGATACCTCTCCTGAGTAGGCACTTGAAGTCCCCTGAGGATGAGGGTGGGATTCCCGCTCGGAAACACCCTTGTGCTAAACAACACTGCAGACTCTGCTAAACAAAAAAAGCATGCATGGACATGTCACATGACAGATCTAGATCTAAAAATATTAGAAATAAATAATACAAATCCATATCTTCTAATGCTTCCATCCCCTTCCTTTTATGCTTGGTGAGCTTCCTCACCCTGGGTCCCACTCATTAAAGGAGTTACTCTCATGCATACACTCCTCTTAAATGACTGCGATGTCCTCCAATAATGCTCCATTATCTCCATAGCAACATTGTTGATCTGGTCAATTTTGACCCTGTCCACATGCTCTAGCCCCTCTTCACGCCTAAGGGTGCTTTATTAAGTTGCTATAATGAGCCACATTCACATGAGAAGTGTTTTTATTCCTACTAAATATATTTATGGGTCTCCCTACCCACTTATTCATCAATATAAGTGACAAAAGAAAAATTTAATATTCCAATTAGGTGCAAGATAATTTTGGAATATTACAATCCTCCCCTCCAAAATGTTGCTTGTCCTCAAGCAACTTCAAGGATACTGCACAATCTCCTCTCCTCCTCTTGTAGCCTCCTCATCTAATAGTCTCCACCACTGAACCAAGTGCTCTCCAATAAATGTGTCTCTTAATGGCTCCTCCCAAGTGTGCAAGTTAGCCTTTGGTAGATTAACCAAATAGGTCTCATCATGAAGAAGTGGGAGATGTATGGAGAAAACCATATGCTATCCATTGGCCTCCTCAAGGCATGAGATATGATAAATGTTGAGTGTCTCAACCCCAATGAGAAACTCCAAACTCCATGCTATCATCCAAACAAAGTGATCCATCCTTGGTAGCTCATAGAAACAATCACCAATCCCCTGCTTCTGCTATGTATAGGGGCTACATGGCTAAAAATGAGAGATTAAATTGCCCAACTCACGCTATCTGTCTTTCCATTTATGATGGATATGGAATTGCTAATCTTGGGCTGGAATAATGTGGTCATCAAGAAGCCAAAAGACACTTGGACTCTCATGATCCCACTCTTTGGTTCTAGGAACCTCTCTTGCCCAATCCATTCCAAATATAGTAAATACAATGTCATCATCATATGGGATCCAAAAAGAACATGGACTAAGTGTCACATAACATGTTGGATGGTGACAATAGTCTCTCAAGTGAGACTAGCGTTGTTCTGTTTCTAGATGTATCCAAAGATGATATGATAAGTGGCCATCCAAAAAATTTCTTGCTACCATAAGCCTCTCAAAAGCTTGAAAATAATGAAGGACGTTAGGTGTTAACTGAATATGAACCAAGAAAAAAAATTCTTAGCCAAAGTCCTCTAGAAATTGGCCATTCACATCCCTGAATGTAGTCCTAGAAGGGCCATGAAATCCAAAGAGAGGCTTTCTCTCTTGTGGAGAAATGTGCTGCAAATATATGGCAAAGTAATGAACATAAATGGTTAGTTAATCAATAAGTAACAAGATACAATCCTTACCATATATTATAGGCAAGTTAGTGAAGAGGTCCAGCAATGAGCCTTCCCATCTCTCCATCAAAAGGGGAAGTGATTGTAACAACCTTGCAAGGTGGTTTCTTTCCTCCTCATACATCAAACAAGCTACATATCTCCTGATATGTTGGAGCACATATTATTTGAGATCCTCCCAATAGAATCCCTCCATGATGGTGTGATAAGTCTCCATGAGATCTACATGCCCAAAAAAAATTGCCTCATGTGCTGCATGCAAAATCTCCTTCTTAAGCTTGGAGTCTCTAGTCCAGTAGATCTAATCATGGAAATAAATGACTCCATCAACGACTCTATATCTCCCATCTATTATTTTCCCATCAAGAACCTTACATGTGAATAGGTTCTTGGAATACTATGCCAATAATTGGGATTCCCAATATGGATCTATACTCCTCAATAGTGATAGCGCTGCTGAATTCTACAATGGAGTACTTGTCACCTCATAGCTCCCCTCTTTGACATGTTCAATGCTAAAGCCACATGCCGGAGTACTACTATCCCACCTTTACTACCTCCCTTGCAGTTGATCTTGCCCAAGACAAGACTGAAGTACATGGTGGTCAACCTCCTCTTGGAAGGTATTACCCATCCAAAACTTTCATAGTTTGGTCAATGCATAAAATAGTGTCAACAACCTCTTGTCATATGTGGAAGTCTCCCTCCCGAGTGGAAGTGTCTCTTGTTTCTCCAAAGCTATGGAGTACCTCTTTGAAACCATGCTTGTACCATAATATACTCCTGAATCATCGCCTTCTAGTGCAAATAGCTGAGTGGGAGATGGTAATGTCAATATCAGAAAATTGCTCATCCCTCCTTTGAACCCATCAAAGGCTCTCTGCGCTATGCTAGCTCCTCCTAAGGCTTCTTCCTTAGAAATATCTATCAATGATGCATAATTTTGAGAGACATCTTTGGTCATATTCTAATCAGGGGGTCTCCCTGGTGGAATGCCTCCATGTAATGAGATATCAAGGCCTAAGGTAGGCTGCATATGCACAAAGCATCCTCCTGCTTTTGTGCATAAGCCTCTTCAAATGGATATGGGTGTGTGCTCCCAATCACTTGATGTTGGCCATCCTTCCCCTATTATCTCTTCATCTACAAAAGCTCACAATATAAGGTGATCTTCTCCAATGTAATCAACCCATGCACACCCAATGTCATATTGGTGTCAAGATTCTTAATCACAAACAAGTGATCTACTATAGTGTATATCCTCAAAACTGTGGTCAATGTTGGAACATACTTCCTCCATTGTTTAGTCTCACTACCCATCAATACAGACACAGGTTGCTCTTGATCTTCATATGTGAGATCCTTTGGAACTTCTTGCAAAGATACAAGAGCTCCTGTAGTTGAAGCAACTATTTCATCTCCATCTCCAAATGGTTTTGGATATCCTCCTACTTTTACAGTGCTGATATCTCCCTCAAAATCTTCCTTTCCTTCCTCCTCATCATGGGAGAATACCTCAACATCATTAAGAGATCCTTTGTCTTGATCTCCTCTTGAAGGAGGAATCTTCATGTCTTCCTCTTGAGAAGAAGGTTTTGCTAAAGTGGGGATTTTGCCCATGGAAAAGAATTTTTCAAATCTTTAACCTCCTTAATAACATTATCGACTAGAGTAGGTCTAGTGGCTTCTACCAACTCATGCAAATATTCTAATGTGTTTGGATTGGCTAGCTCAACCAGAGAAGTTTTTGAATGTTTCTGATCAAATATTTTCACTAACCTCCTAGTGAACTCTGAATAAGCAGATACATTTGAATGACTCAATGAATAAGAACCATAAAAACAACAAAATAATACTTACCTTTAAGGTGCAGCATTGCTACCTTAATGGCCTCCTTTTCTGAAACTTGATGCAGCTGAAAATATGTGTCTAACTTCCTTCGCAAATTCTTAGTTGTGCACTTGCGTGGCCCATCAAAAGTAGGTAGAAATAATCTACCCAAAGTGTTCTGCATGCACCCTCTTCTTCTATTTTGGTTACTGGGTCTTCTGTTTTCTTTGATTTCACAGAACCCTTGGAAGTTTAGATGCTCCTTGAATCTCTTGGAATGAGATTCATATTCTTTGAGATAGTCACCAAGAATCTCCTCCTTTGGTGTGTCTCCTTCCTCTTCTTCTTTTTCCAAGAATGTAGGCATGGTACAACATTGTAAATCTGAAGGTGAAGCTGAATGCTTACACCCATAATGTGAAATACTGGAGCTTTCTTCATGTGAAAACCCTCTTGGAGATTTTCTATATCTCTCCATCCTCGTCTCTTTGACGTCTTTGTTAATAATTAGCATAGTTTGCAGAAGAAGTTTTGAGAACTCCTTTCCCTTAATTTCTTCTGATAATGGAGTCTTGCCTTTGCTTCTTCTATAGATATTATCCTTTCTGTGAGAAGCTTCTTCTTCTTCTAGTGACATTGATTTGATGTCTCACAGGATGAGCCAAGATTATGCTCTGATACCACTGTAATATCCCAAAATTGGGAGAGCAGCAATATAATACATAAAAATAGAAATATCCAAAAATATCAACGAATCAAAGCATGAGACAATCATAAAGACATTCCATTATGATTATTATCAGAAAATGAGTACAATATCGTGAGGAAAATATCAGTCAAGATTGGGAAAACGAGCCTCCCATGAAAGAATACATCAAAATTTAAAATGTTGTTAATACATGAAATGTTAGAATGTTATAACTACGCTATCTATAAGAGAGTAGTAGCTAAAAAATAGAAATATATATAGCTGCTGATACAATGCTCCAAAGGTGTCGAGAATAGAGATTTATGCTCCAAAACTGATTTCCAAGACAACCCAGAAAAGGTTTTCGGAAATGCCCAATATACAAAAATAATAAATATGGTCATAGGGTTAAATAATCACTGCAACTAGATGATATATGAATTGGATGATCCTCCTCCAGTAGATCTCCAAAATGAAGCGCTGGTCCCCATACAGGAAACCTAACTCCTCCAACTAGGGCAATAAACCCACTGCTGCAGCTGCTCTCTGAAATAATGCAGTCCTTGAGGAAAAATTTGCTATAGTTGGTGCTAGCTACTTAATTTGATGCTAGATAATGAAATGAAGCTCAAGGAATCTCCTCACAAGCTTCTCGGATGTAAGGCTGCTCCCTCCACTGGAAAACTAGCTCAAAAATTGGGCTTTACAACCCTCCACTACTGCAACCCTACAACACAATAAAAATCTAGAATAGATTGCATTGTAGATGAAGACTAAATCTTCTCCAAATGCCGGATATTGGAAATGATGCATAAGATACCTCTCCTGAGTAGGCACTCGAAGTCCCCTGGGGATGAGGGTGGGATTCCCACTCGGAAACACCCTTGTGCTAAACAGCACTACAAACTCTACTAAATACCAAAAGCACACATAGACATGTCACATGAAAGATCTAGATCTAAAAAGATCAGAAATCAATAATACAAATCCATGTCTTCTAATGCTGCCATCCCCTTCCTTTTATGCTTGGTGAGCTTCCTCACCCTGGGTTCCACTCATTAAAGGAGTTACTCTCATGCATACACTCCTCCTAAATGACTACACTATCCTCCAATAATGCTCCACTATCTCCATAACAGTGATGTTGATCTGGTCAACTTTGACCCTGTCCACATGCTCTAGCCCCTCTTCACACCTAAGGGTGCTTTATTAAGTTGCTATAATGAGCCACATTATCATGAGAAGTGGTTTTATTCCTACTAAAGAGATTTATGGGTCTCCCTACCCACTTATTCATCGATCTAAGTCACAAAACAAAACTTTAATATTCCAATTAGTTGCAAGCTAATTTTGGAATATTACAATGACATTTTGCATCTATTTCTATCCCATCTGTATTTTTGAAGCCAGAGTCAATGTATCCCTATTTTCCCTAGTCAATAAAATACAAGATGTGTGATTACTAGGCCAATACAATATACGGGCAATGGATAGACACTTAACAGTTGAGAAAGTTATATCTCCAGTTTCTAAACCTCCTCAAGGCTATCCTACTCAATTTTCCATTGCCACAATTCCTTCACTTCCGGCATCCAACAACAATGATCTGGGTCCATCAACTACTGGATTTACCCATGATATTTTTACTTTTGTGATGATTAGAATTGAATTTGATCAAAGAATTAATGGACACATATGAAAATATAAGTAAGAGGAAAACATGTTGATAATCACACAAAAAAACACAAGATGTTTAATAACATAGTTCGTCCAGTGTGGACTACGTCTCCGCGCCTCGGTGTCTCAATAGTGTTGGCTGCTTCATTTGGTAATGTAAATGGTGATGATGTACATGGGTGATGTTTACTTGTCATACAAGGAAATGTGCCCTCAACATGAGTGGCAAAGTCTCTCCACGAGACATTCCTCTACAGGGAACTCTCACTCATAAAAAACCTCTTAAGAGCATGACAACCTCACACATGGTGACAAAGAGTATCCCACCATCAAGGCAACAAAGGTATCTCAAAACATAGATTACCATCCATGATTAATACATATCACATGACATAAACATCAAGATTCTGCATCATACATCAAGCAGGAATCGACACAACATAAAAGCATCTCACAACAATAATCAATGAAGTACATGGCAACAACACTTCATATACCTCAAATTTGAAGTTGATTAAAGAATATAATTCTCAACTTTTGGATCTAACTGCACCATCGAAGTCGTGGCATCGAATGGAATGAAATCAACTGTCCACACTCTGAAATCCGACACTGTCATTCCAATCTGGAAAATGGCTGAAAATTGAGACCTTTGTTGCAAAAAATGACATCGTCATCAAATTCCCGTTTCCAAGAGGTGTAAAATCCGTGTAAAATTTGTCTAATTTGGACATTGGGAAATTCTGGCCCCTTAGAAAATGTGGCTCAAATCATGGTTCCACTACTTCCCTAAATGGCTCAGGGTTTCATCGCCTTGAACTGTGTGCCTGCGTGTACCTGCAATAAAATAATGTTTATGGAAATTTGCACCAGATCTACCTCGAACTCCGCACTCCTCCATTGTTGGTTGAATTGTGGAATGGGTTTTATATATAAAATATTGGGCATAGATACCAATTCTGACCCTTTTGGAAACTCGGTTGGTGGAAGTTTAATTAAATATTATGGTTGTGGCAGTTCCTAGTTCCAAACCGATCCTCGCCGATTTTAACATGTTGTTCGGTGGAATATAGCATATTTTGTAACGTTTGACTCTGAAACCAAAGATTATAACCATCTATTGGTATTTAAATATGGCTTAGCAACACATTCATTGGCTTATTGTTTTGTTTTGATAATATGGTTTTATATTGGTTAGTATATATAACATATAATGGCATAACCACCACAGCTATATATAACCCACATGTTATACCATATTGTAATAATAGTTTTCTTTCCCACCACACTTTTAATACGTTGGGACTTTTTTGAAGTGTTTTTGGAACTTCTAAGTGGTGGGTTGTTTGAATATAGGTTATGGTTATTTATTATAACTATATTATATAATAACCAAAATTTGTTTTAATTTTATCATTTTTGGTTATTATATATAATTTAATATATTGTTTTTTTGTCTTTTTGTGCAGGGCTAGGAGCAAATGCTAGCACACTATTTGTCAAAATCTGATAGGGAATCACTTGATTGCCACATAAGCTTGCGGGTCCCCCTTTCTCATTGGGACGTCATGCAGCACACTGTGGGCCTCATTTTTTTTTCCCCTGTCATGTCAGACTTTAAGGAGCCATAAGTTGATCATACAGACTCAATTTTGAGTGTCGTCTATGCCACTAGAAATATCTCACCGAGCTCTATGAATTGACATTAGTTCAAGAGTGTTTTGAAAACTTTGAATTTTTGACCATCATTATCCCTGTTTGTCTCTTGAAGGTGTCTAGAGCCACTTGGATCAATCCTCCCCACTGAGGAGCTTTTGGTCCTCCAATAGCATGAACATAATTTGTAGCTGCTTTGTACCTTGTTTTTACCACACGTGTCTTGAAAGGTCACCCTTCATTCTTCTTCACCTATGTCCTTCGGAGCCATAAGCGATGAGCTGACACCTGCATCTTCTACAAACCTGTAGTACAATATTTTGAAAATTACATGCTTCTTTAAGTGACCAATCTATGACCCAAGCATCCCATACTTGCCACGAGTTTATAACACATACTCGATGGTCAAGCTTACATTAAAATGGAATTAATACCCTAGCTATCAATACAAGTCCAAAAAGATCATTGTTTCTTCACAGGTGATGGAAAACACATCATCACATTTACATTTTAAATTGCAACACATGATTTAAAAAGTAAGGCCAAAACAAGCTAACACATATAGAAAAACCATCTCTCACTTATCAAAGTGAATGGGTAATCTCTCTATGGCACATTTGCTTATCGAACAATTGTTTCGACTGGTTCATGTATGGACACTTTGTCCTTAAGGTGCTGTTCTGGATGGAGTCTCCGACATGTGGCTCTTTGATGGCCACTTCTGTCACAAAAACTGCAATGAGTCTTCATCCTCCATACCTACTTTACCTTCTTCTTTTCCTGCGATGGAGAAGGCCTTTCAGGCTGAATCCTCCTTTGTGCTGCCATTCTTTTTTGACACTTAGAAAAGACATGCTTATGTAATCCACAAAAGATACATGTTTTCTGATAGCATGATCTACATTCATTGTCAGCGACATGTTTATCAACAAAATGAACACTGGAATATCAAGACTTGTTATACCTTTCTCGGTTGTTTCTGGTGCAATCATTGTGATAAGAGCTTGCCTTAGCTCTTTCACTACCATGTGTGTTGTCATAGGATGATGGTGAAGTGTTCCCATCATTCTCTTTCCCCAATGGTTTCAACCATGTATTAGGAGCTTCTAACACCTTCGAGCACTATCCTTTAATCTACCCCAAACTCGCTAATCGAGGTCTCTGCATGACCTCCAATGGATGAATCATGCCTTAGACATTAATGCCAAGTCCTCCTCCCTGATATCCCATCTTGGTGAGGAGTTGCATGCTAGTTATTGTAATGGATATCTCCAACTTTCCCATAGAAACGATAGCATGTGAAGAAGAAACTGAAAATAAATCAACATTGTTTATCTCAGATGTCGATTTAGAAACAGGTGATGATGGCTTCTTCAAACCTTTGTTGCGCTTCAAATCCTTCAATGCCTCTTACATGGCTCATAGCTGAAGCTGCAGTATTTTCTTTTCTACTTTCTCTTCTTGTAGAAGTCTCCTTAATTCAACATCCTTTGCTTGAAGGCTTTGGTCATTGCACTTCAGTTCTTCCAAGGCTGCCTCTGTGGCTTGGAATTGAAGTTGCACTCTCTTCTTATCCTCTTTCTCCTCTCATAGAAGAACTTTCAATTCAACATTATATTCTTGAAGACTATAGTTGATCTCCTCATTCGAATGAAGAGAAGACATTGAAGGCAATGAAAATTTACTGGAAGATGTGGATGAAGCATCACTTTCTGCTTCTTCTTTCTCATATCTTTCATGAGCTTCATACATCAAGTCCACCATTTTGGACATCCTCAACATGGCCTCGTACATGTCTTTGCCATCCTCCATTGTTGCACGTTCAATCATTGTTCATGCCCGCAATTCGCATAAGCAAGAAGATCGCTCTTATACCACTTGATTCGGGTCCGTCAGCTACCATATTTACAATTTCATGATCATATTACAAAATGTGGAACCTGATGTATGATCATCTTAGAAAATGTGGCTCATATCATGGTTCCACTGCCTCCCTAAATGGATCAGGGTTCTACTGCCTCAAACTGTGTGCCCGCGTGTACCTGCAATAAAATAATGTTTATGGAAATTTGCACCGGGTCTGCCTCGAACTCCACACTCCTCCATTGTTGGTTGAATTGTGAAATGGGTTTTATATATATAATATTGGGTGGAGATACCAAGTCCGACCCTTCTGGCAACACGGTTGGTGGAAGTTTAATTAATTATTATGGTTGTGACGGTTTCGGGTTCCAAACCGATCCTCACCGATTTTAACCATTAGGGGAATTTTGAGGTCTAAAATGGGCCTCCTAAGAAAAATGTACAACCAAAATAAAATTTATGAGAACCAATAAGATTCAAGATGATGATGTCAACCATGGGGGATGATTCACCATTTTTCGAGTAAAAAAGTAAAAATATTAAAAAATAATAAAATAATAAAACTAATTTTTCAACTCGTATTTTCAACTTATCTCCCTAAGTGTTTACTAAAATTTCAAGAGGGAGTACTCTTTGGATGCAAAATTTAATTTCTCATCCAAGGAGTACCCATGTTGCATACTTTTGATGGTCCCTGCTACATGAAAAATGAGAAATACACAAAAAACGTGATTGCAATCATGTTTTCCATGTATTTATGATTTTTCGTGTAGAAGAGTCCATAAAAAGTATAAAACATGGGTACTCCTTGGATGGGGAATTAAATTTTGCATCCAATGAGTATTCTTGCTCAAAATTTGAGTAAACACTTAGGGAGATAAGTTCAAAATAAGAGTTGAAAAAGTAGTTTTTTTTTCGATTTTCCCTTTAAAATTTGATGATGTAATCAAATCTTATTTTATTATTTCCACTATTATTTTATAATTTCCTTAGGAGGCACATTTTAGACCTCAAAATTCCCCTAATACATGTCTTTCGGTGGCATAGAGCACATTTTGTAACTTTTGACTCTGAAACCAAAGATTATAACCATGTATTGGTTGTACCACCAACTGCTCCAACTAATATGCCATGTGATTTGTTGATAACAACATATTTTGATATGCCATTTAAATATGGCTTACCAACACATTCGTTGGTTTTTTTTTGGTTTTGAGAATATGGTTTTATATTGTTTAGTATATATAACATATAATGGCATAACCACCATACAGATATATAACCCACATGTTATGCCATATTATAATAATAGTTTTCTTTCCCACCACACTTTTAATACATTGGGATTTTTTTGAAGTGTTTTTGGACCTTCTAAGTAGTGGGTTGTTTGAATATAGGTTATGGTTATTTTTTAAAACCATATTATATAATAACCAAATTTTGTTTTAATTTTATCATTTTTGGTTATTATATATATTTTAATATATTGTTTTTTTGTCTTTTTGTGCAGGGCTAGGAGAAAATGCTAGCACACCATATGTTGAAGTATGATAGGGCATCACTTGATTGCCACATAAGCTTGTGAGTCTCCCTTTCTCACTGGGACGTCATGTGGCACATTGTGGGCCCCGTTTTTTTTCCCCTGTCATGTCAAACATTTAAGAGCCATAAGTTGATCATACAGACTCATTTTTGAGTGTCGTCTATGCCACCAAAAATCTCTCGCCAAGCTCTATGACTTAACATTAGTTTGAGAGTGTTTTGAACACTTTTAATTTTTGAACATCATTAGCCCTCTTGGTCTCCTGAGGGTGTCTAGAGCCACCTGGATCAAACAATTAGTTAAACATGAGTGTGCTCCCTAAGAGATGACCATGGACATAGGTACAATATGTCATTTCTCAATTCTTCAAAATGCATCACCCTTTCTTATAGGAAGGAATGCGTGATATAACAAATTTGGGCTAGTTCCTCCATTCCTATGAAAAATTTCATGAAATGATTTAAACTCTACATAGTAAATCCATGTAACATTGGTAAATATCATGTACCATGATCCATAAGCCCATCCAAAGAGTATATAGAAAAAAAATCAATACTAGCTAGATACCATGTTTCCACTAGCTTTATGGTTGACCCTGGGGGAGTATTATTCCATCACTAGTTCCTCCTTACCTATTTTGAAGTCTTCATGTCATGTTATCAACTTCAAATACTCCCTCAAATAGTTGGGGACCAATTCAATTCATCTGGATCTGTTGTATCTTGTTTCACTTCATTCTTTCAACCCTCCACCAAAGGAGGATGATCTTATTGCTTGGGATGAGGCATGATATATTTATCTACTCTTTTGTTATTGCTTTCAATGTTTGATATATATTCTGAGACCACTTCCTTGGGGAGCCACCATATCTACCAGATGGTGTTGCTCAATCATGAAATTACGCAATAAAGGCTTTGAATTACTTATTCTCATGACATTAGGGCTCCAAATGTTATGGTATTCCAAAGGAGTTCATGTGATTATGCTTTGGGAAATGGGCCATCACATGTCCAACCTCAAAACATGATTTATACCTAAAGGTGGTATACTACTACTCTAGAATTTTCTTCCAAACATGATCTTTAGCTTCTAATGAAATCTCTTATAACAATCTTTTTGAAAAGTTATTTTCTATAGAAATATAGAGATGGGTTATATGATGTATTTTCAAAATTTCCAAGAAAAAATTAGAACTTACCAAGTTTTTTTTTACTGCTCTCGGAGAGACAGAAGGCTATAATTGAAGAGGATTGGGAAGCCATGCCCAAATTAGCAAAAATATCAAAATTAAGGAACCATTATTTCATGGAAAAAGCTAACATGACCCCAAGGAAAGGGTCTCGAGTGCGTAGGAAAAAGTATATGCTCCTATCCACACACCAAACACTAATTCTTAGAACAACCATGAAGATTGGATCCCAATAGACAATAACCAAATCCAAAAAGAATAACAATCTCCATTTCAAGATGATTAAGTCCCAAATGTAGATGAATTGATCAAATTTTAAAGGTAATGTTCTATGTAAAGATATAATCATTGTAAGAAAATTAAAGAACTTGACTCATCCCTACCCCATCTAGGGTTGCGAAGAAAGTCAGTTTTATAAGTTATTCTAAAGGTGCCCCAGGTTTATCCTGTTGGAGAGTTATAGAACTCCCTTCATATGATATGTATAAGAAGATGCATAGTAATATTGCTCATGTAGGGAGAAGGTTGGGAGAGGTGATAGACATAAATTGGGTAGATGGAATTCATTAATGGCAAGGGAACCAAGATAGATATTGGAGGTATAAACCTCTGGATTCATTCAATATCATTTTGAAGTCGTATGAAAATCAAAGGAGTGATGGAGTCCCCACCATGATGCCATGGACATCCAATGAAGCTAGAAGGAAATCGTTGTAAGTTTCCAAGATTAAATCACTTTCATGTTGGCCATCTATAAGAATGTTTGAAAGTGGTATGCGTAGTCATAATAAAGCTCAGTTAGAGCTGATTTTTGTGCATTTCAAAATAAGAAACAATTCCATAATGCAAAATTTTGAGAAACAAATGGATAAACAGGGGTAGGAAAAATAACCTTAGAAAGGAAAATAGCTTATCACAGATGTTGATTCAACTATGCTAACTTTATGGAAATATAAATATTCATTCTCCAATAAAAAAAAAATGGAGAACCTTTGAGTATTAATATATTATGAATTTTCCTCAGTTCTAGTAAATGGTAAGGTTAAATGGGAATTTCTTTTCAAAACCATTCATGCTCTTCGATTCAATGAGTTAGTCATGAGTTGGAGTTTTCAATGCATCTCAATTGATTCAAGTGTACTTCAGGTTAATGAGGAACATTCCAATTTTGACAATGTTAAGAGGATTAAGACATGGTTTCCTTTCGTCCCCACTTTCTTATCATTCTAGTAGATACATTGAGAAAGTTTACCAAAGAAGCAAGAGAATGAAGTATCACCTGAGCCATTTCAATATTTGATCTTTTCAGATTTTGATTCTGGCACTCAGGTATAGTTTTGGGATGCCGTATTCTTATTAGGGTAAGCTAGTGTGATATAAGCTAAACAATTTATCAATAACATCTAGATTCAAGAATAGTTTGGGTTGGTCTATCAACAAGGAAAAATATAGTCCTTTTATCCTTTAATTCTAGATTGAAACTAAAAATAAGTGTCTTGCATGTTATAGCATTCAAACAATATGTTCTCCCTTTCCTGCCATTTATTACAGAAGGAAAATATTAAATTTACCTAGAATTGAATCAAGAACATCATGCATGATAAATTCTCTAAGATTAACATTTTAATAATCCCAAATCTACCTTGGGTGATAATTCTCATGATATACAATTTTGTTTGGTCAATTTCCCACTCCTCCTATGGCTTATGGGCTTCTGATTTTGTCCATACCTTGCTCAGGTGTTTGTCTAAATTAATCAAATCGATTTTTTGTGTCACTCTTTCTTTGGAATCACCTTTTACCCATTATTTCAAATTCACAGGACTTCCTATTGCTATTAGCAATGCCCTTCTCACCTAAATTTTTCTCCAAAGGTTTCTAACCCCTGTCAATTGTTCATAGAATCACCCTTCTCACCTTCCTTTTTCTCTGGAGGTTTCGAACCATTGAACCATTTTCCATAGTGACCAATCAATCCACACCTTCCTCCTAAATTTTGCAGTGTAATCCAATGTAATCCAATGTGCCGAGAAATCGCATCGAACTCTCTCCAAATGTTAATGTGAGAAGGAAATGAAAATTCAGCGAAATCCAATGTACAGAGAAAGCATCAAACTCTCTCCCAACATCAACATGAGAATGAAAGGAAACAAGTAGCGGGAAAGTAAATTTTGTAAATTTTGATAGGTTAATATTAGATTATGAAAATATCAATTGCCATGGTAGCTTAAGTTGTTAATATTGAGGTCAATATTTTTTTATATTTGAGCATGTTGTTAATATTGGGGTTAAATTTTGTTTTCTAATTTTCATTTTAATTTTTGAGAAAAAATATGTAGGCTATATCTAATGATTTTGAAAACCCAAAGCGTGATCATTTTGGCATGAAAGCATCAATAAAAACTATTAAATAACTCAATATAAGCAAGTATGCTTATATAAAGAGAAAACGAAGACATGAGGTTTAGCAAGTATGTTTAGATTAGTCACTCACATTACTCATTTTTAGTTGTATTACTTATTAGTTAGTTGTATACTTGATCCAGGTGGCTCCTGACACCCTCACGAGACCAAGAGGGTTCATGATAGGTCAAAATTAAAAGTGGCCAGATTTCTCTCAAACCAGGATCAGAATGAATTACTCGTTGCCCTGATTCCAATGGTGTGAACGGATCTCCAATCCGAGCCCATATGGAGAAGTTAGAGTGCGTCAAATGTTTGGTCAAAGTTGGGAAATGGGCTAGGTTTAACTGTCCCACAAATTCACCATTAATCGGCAAGAAACCCAACTCCCGCAAACGGGTGAAATTGTGGCCTCGTTAATTTTTCCAATGACCCTTACTTCGTTAAATTTAAAAATGAAAATATTGTTTAAATAACAAAAAAATATATACTCATTAAATTTAAACACAAAAATATTGTTTAAATAACAAAAAATATATATTAAAAAATGGAGTGGCGGGTCATGACCCCTGCCACCCCTGTAGACCTTATTATATTAAAATATTAAATGTGGAGCTATGGGTCATGACCCCCGCTACCCCCTCAGACCACGGCCACAATGTATATGGTATATATTAGACAAAAATAGTTTATGGTGGATTGGGTCGAGGCTGCGTGCAACAAACCTCTCCCACCCAAAACATTACAACCATAATACCATATGTCACCAGAGGTAAGGGTTCTGGTGGGTGTCGAACCCGCCCGACTTAACAACTGGTTGGTTTGCCATCGGAACCATAACAAACAACACAAAATCAAACCATTTAAAACAAAATTTAAAATAAACAACCCAAAATACAATGCACCAACCAATATCAAACCATGTAATATATTTAAAACAAATTGTGCCCAAAATTTAATACATATCACACCAATTTGGCATGGGTTGGATTTGATCCTCCAACCCCATGAATATTATTACATAGTCTTAACCAATAGCCCAATGAGTTGTCTTTGAAATATCTGCCCACTCTCTAGTACACAAGCCTTTATTTCTCCATTTGACCCCAACGAATGAAGGGGGAGTACAAAGTTCAAGACAAACATTATCTTATTGCAGGAACAGGAAGGCATGTAGTTCGAGGTAGTGGAACCCTAAGCCATTCAGGAGGGTAGTGTAACCATGATCTAAGCCACAATTTCAGAGGGGCCGGAATTGTCCAGTGTCCAAATTGGACAAATTTTATATGGATTTTACACCTCTCGGCGATGGGAATATTATGGTGATGTCAGTTTCTACAACAAAAGGTCTCGATATTTTGGCCATTTTCTAGATTGGAATGACAGTGTCAGAATTCAGAGTGTGGACAGTCGATTTCATGCCATTCGATGCCATGACTTCGATGGTGTCTTCAGATCCAGCAGCTGAGCAGCCTATTCTTCATCCATCATTAGAGTTGAGGTATATGAAGTGTTGTTGCCATGTACTTCATTGATTATTGTTGAGAGATGTTTTATGTCATGTCAATTCCTGCTTGATGTATGATGCATAATCTTGATGTTTACGTCATGTGATATAAATTCATAATGGATTGTCATTTATGTTATGATATCCATTTGTTTCCTTGATGGCACGATACTCTTTGTCACCATGTGTGAGGTTGTCATGCTGATAGGAGGCTTGTTTATGAGTGAGAGTTCCTTGTAGGAAATGTCTCGTGGAGATAATTTTCCACTCATGTTGAGGGCACATTTCCTTGTATGACAAGCAAACAACATCCATGTACATCTTCACATTTTCCAGCACCAAATGAAGCAACCAACACCATCGAGGCACTGAGGCCCGGAGACGTAGTCCACACTGGACGAACTCCGTTATTAAATGTCTTGTGTTTTTTTGTGTGATAGTTGACATGTTTTCCTCTTAATTATATTTGCATATGTGTTCATTAATTCTTTTATAATTTTAAACACAGCATGGTAACCACACATAAGGAGAAACTAAACACACATATATAGAAATATAAGCGTGTGATATTTTACTATTAACCATAGATGTGCTTTTATAGTACATTAGGTGTGACCCTTGGATTCCGCATTCCAGGGTCACTTGGACTCCTTTTGTGATTTATCTCCTTCCACACCTACCCATAGAGGATTAGGTGTCCAACATTCCCCCCCCTTAATCCGAAGGGGTATGTGTGAGTCTAAGAATAGAGTTGTAATAAAAATATGCAAAGTATGAATGGTAGCAATTAGGCTGAATCAGCTCTCTGAAATGTTGGCATAAAGAGGTGGTTTAAGGATGACTACCAACACTGGAACACTACGCTTATTGCAGTTCCCTGAACTCTTCCAAATCTAGCAAGAAGTGGAGGGCTTCTGCTAGAGGAAGTGTCCCTCATATTTAAAGAGGGAGACCTTCAACATAGAAGAAGGGAGGTCTACAACCTGTGATGGTTTAAGGATGACCACCAACACTGGAATGCCTGATGCATTTCCTGTAACTCTTCCAAAGCTGGCAAGAAGATGAAGTATTTTGCTAGAGGAAGTGTTCTGAAAGGGGAAGAATATCAACCTCGCATATATGGTTTAAGGCTATCCACCAACCAAAGGAATGCCCATGGGCATCCGTGTCTCTGGCTACAACTCTGAATCTGGAATGACAAGTTGTGGCTCAAGCTCGGTTGAACTGTTGTGTCTCTCGATACAAATTTGGATCTGGAATGAGAGATTGTGGCTTAGGCTTGCTTGATGTGGCTTTGAAGCTTGCAAATGAATACCATTCCCCCCCCCTGTCAAGCACAAGGTGAGATGATGGCGAAAACTCAACTGCAAGTTTTTTCAATATTTTAGAACAAGTACTGACATGTGACTTAAATATATTCTTGGTTGTTGATACCCATTTCCAAGAAGCGATCCATCCAAGATGAATCTTTGTTCCTGTAGGAGGCTTATTTTTGAAGCATCTGTGTGAAGAATGGGTGTGCCAACCACAGTGCTTGCATGGGTGAAGATCGAAACAATGATGTTTCATATGGCCAACGTGATCACAATGTTGGCATTTTTCAATTTGGTGTTGCTATTGTGGAAGCGAAGCAGTATCTGGAATAGTTGCAGGTGAACTTTCATAAAGAAATCCGACACTCTGAAATTTTATAGGCTTGGAGTAGTCTGGAATATGAAAGGACACATCCTTGTCATATCCAAGACTAGTTCTATGCTTGTTATGGACAAGCTCTTCCCAAGGTCTGATGATGGGCTTGGGAGGTGCATGCTGCATTTCTGCAACTTTTTGCACATATGCTCCTGAAATGGGTACTGAATGTGGACCATCCTCAACTTTATAGTCTTGCTGCTGATGGGAGTCCCTCTCAATGTTCTGAAAAGAAACAGGTTCAGGATGATGACTCCACTGCTGTAATTCCTCTTACTGTAGCTGAGATTAAAGCTGTAGAAACTCGATTTTTTCATGTGCATGTTGAAAACATGAATTAATGTCAAAAAGAGAGGCTTTGTTGATGTTTACCATTTCATCAGGACTGGAATGTATTATAGTATTCAAAAACTCCAATATTTCATAAACTTTGGCCATTATATCAACAAAAAATAACAACCTAGAAATGCACCAATATTGATTCTAGAATCTTCTTGTAGTATGACCTTAGCTGAATATTAGCCCTAAATAATCAAAATGCTTGCAGCAAAATTCCACAGAAATACAAAGCAATATCACATTGTGCAGAGGATAATAGTGAATGTTTTCCAATAGAAGCTGTCTAGATACCTAAGGTTCACGACTCATTCCAATTTGTAAATGAAAGGTACCCTCATCACAACATTTCAAAAAAAAACCCAACGCAGCATGGCATTTCAAAAATATTTAAAAAAATGCATGCACTAAGAGTCTCCACACCAATGTTTAAATACGCACAAAGTTGTGGTACTTGTTTTCACTCATATCAATAAAATTTAGTGTGTTTCAGCTCCTAATGTACCAGAATTTCAATCATCCTCCATTCTTTGACTCGTTCTTTACGTGTGTGAATGAACCGAGCAGCTGTGTCTCCTGCTTAAACTTGTAAAATGGAGAACGAAGACAAAGAGGAGGTATCACGACGATCTCTCAATGAAACTTTTACAGTGGGGCCTCTCAAGGACCATCTCTGTCTAGCAGTGATTACCATTGCCTTCAACAGCTAACGTAGAAGCAACTCCTGACCTTTTTTTTCGATCTCAAAATGTAAAAACTGTAATAGGCTATCAAGAGGAGAAAATTATCCATATAGTCCTCATCTCTCAGCTTCTCGTAGTTTCTCTATCCCTATAAACCGTTTTATAGTCTCTCTATACCATTTTCGAAGCCGAAGTTCGAAACATTTGTATTTATATTTTTATTTGTAGCCTTTAAATTTTCTCGCATCTTCGCTCAGTAATCAGGGTCTCTTTTTCGTTCAACTAGCACAGCCCAAAAGCATGGAAAGAGAAGAACTTCATTAGAACCGAGCAACAACGTGTGGAGAGGAGTTGATATGGTGGAGGGAGCATAGGCTAGGCCATGGCAGATATATGGAGAGCTTGAGAGGAGGAAGCTAGATAGGAGGTGCCGACGCAATTGGAAATTCCAGACAAGATTTGCATGTTAGTTGGATCTTGGAGGGAAACAGTGGTGAAGAGCTTTTATGGTGACGACTTGTATTTTCAAATATGTTTCACCTCATGAATTCGTGAGGGCTTACGCTGTTGTTGGACGGATAAATCATTCTTATGGACAAGACAAATCTCCTTGGTATCCTACGATAACTAGCAACAAATAGACAGATGTAAACTACTTTCTCTAGATTATATTTGACCTAGAATTATCTATAATGAAGGATTTAGGACCTACCTATAGTCCAACGCTGATCTTAGTCTTTTTTCCTGTCGCTTTGAATACATCTCCTTTCAGGATCTGCAATAAAAAACATGAAAGAATCAGAAGCACCTACATAATATAGACTAATTCATAAACCATAAATCTATCTTGATGATCAAGGAATTCAAGAAATAAGCCATTTAAATAAGCAACTCATTGAGAAAATAGGATCCATTTGTATTATCTTTGATGAAAGAATGAGCCTTACAACCGTGTTCGCCTTGGTGTCGTACAGGTCCTTCTGGGGTCTGGAACAAGCATTTCCTCTACTTTGACAAGCCTTTGCACTCTCTCGACTAACATACACGAGTGTGTAATCATTCCCATATGATAATCAGTTAAGAGAGTTTGATTTTTTTCTAGCAATTCTCCTCAAAAAATCTCAAAGCCTAACTCCCCTTGAGGCTGAACTATGGCCTCAATTTATAGCAAAAGAGAAGAGGTTGCAGCTCCAAATAAGAGGGGATATAATCCTCTTTCAATTAAGTTCCACATACCAAGGGGTAGGATCCTTTAATGGAGGGATGAATGTACATGAAAGGAGCGAACTTTCGACCGAATAATTGCTTCCAGAAGCTTCCAGATTCAACTAGCTGGGTTTCCAAATTTTACTTCCGCCTTCACTTTACCTTTTACAGGTGTCTGCACTTTTAATGAAGAGAAATTGCGGCCGGTTCCACATGTTCTAGAGCAAACAGATGCGGCACCGCAGGTAATACTAAGAGAAAGTGCAGTACAAGTATTTTTATGACTTTAATAAGCTTTTCTCTCAATTTCAAGGCTTGGTTTTAGGAACTTGATGTTTGTAGACTTCTAAGGGAGTATGGTATGAGTAATGTTGAACCCATACTGACAATAAAACATCATGGCGACATTTTTAGTGTAACAAATTGCCCCCTAAAGTGCGAAGTATGAGAGTATTCTAAGAGTGATGTGATTTATCATTTCGAGGATTAGCTTGTGGATACACCAGTCAGAATTCTGTAAAAACATTCAATGCAAAACATATATATATAGATATCATCACTGAGGTAGGCATTCCCATACTCAGATCAAACACTAACTAAACTTGTTTTGATATAGAAATGGTTTTACTATCACATCAATAATGTAGACACAGTATGGACTCATCCACTCATAATGAATAATAAAACTCCTCGTAGCCTCGATGGTGGAAACTAGATCCAGGGTCTTGATCTCCACTACCCGAACAAGTATGATTCTATCCATGCGATTGATTGTGTCGAAGTCGAACATGGTAGAAACCACTTGATTACCAGTCAATGATGTGAAATGTTAACAAGTGTGAGAGAAACCACCGATAATGACAATGGCTCTCAAAGTACTCAGCACAATCCATGAAATGTGAATAAATGATCTAAAGTCAAACATTTCACGGAATCATTCGATCGAAGGTCAATAATGCAACCTATCGTTAAAGGCGAGAAACCTGCCATTAAGGCATGTAAATTCGAAGGTAATGAAGGATTATAGATCAACTTCCTAGATGATGAGTTGTCATCGATAGAAAGTGATCCGTCGTAGGAAAGCCCACGACACGAAACCATTAGATCAAGTTTTGTAGAAATATTTTGCAAGGATTGACTCAGGGATGGTCAAATGGAGACAAATATTTGCAAATGAATGGTTTATTTGAATTGTCCTCTTGAACACATAACGACACTGTAGATGGTTTGGTTACAATTGACCTAAGCTAATACCCAGAAACAGGCTGAAGACTTTCAATATGGTTTGATTAATTGATAGGCAAAATATTTTCCCAACCTAAGTGGATGTGTGACAAAAAGTGTCATGTTCAAGAGTGGTAAAATGCTTTTTAAATAAAGTGTGACAAACGGATTCGTTTTCTCTCTTTTCCCCTACCATTTCTGGCAAGTACCTCTTTATTTTTGACAAGCTTGAGGAGGATAACACTTGCTTGTTATATAAGCTCATCCTTCAGAAGAGTCCAACTTAGTTTAAAATTGAACCCTAAGAAGGAGTGGTCCATTCCTGTTTGTAATCGATAGGTCTGTTACTAGTAAATTTTAACGAGTCCAGTATAGGAGAAACTCAGTGTTTTTCAATTTTAGGGAGTAAGAAGAAAAACTTAAGGAAACTACGTGGGTGTAATTTTTCGCAAATTTAGTCTCTCAAGCCCAAAAAAGGATAAAATAATACAGGAGAGAACTCTATTGACCATGATTAGTCATCGTATACCTTTTTCGTAAATAGTCCATTTCAGTCCAGAAAAGGGGTAAAATTATACTGAAAGGAAGACTGTTTATTTCCTTTAACGATTTTTAATATTCAAGTACTCGGCAATCTTTTCATATATAGAGAGTCTAAAAGGGGCTTAAAAGAGAACTCCAAGATTTCGCTTTTTCGTAATTTTTTAAGAGTCCGAAAAAGTGATAAAAGTGTACTTAGTAGTTTCGCTTTTTCTGTAAGTTTTAACGAGTTCGAAAAAGTGATAAAAATGTACTCATTCGCTTTTTCATAATTTTTACCGAGTTCGAAAAAGTGATAAAAGGTATACTCCTACGTCAAAATGACCATTTCACCCAAAAAATCCTGTATTTTGCATAAAAACTCAAAAATTAAACATACCTGTTTATGATTAATAAAAATAATTTGGAAAACCACTTTTCAAAGTGAAAAATAAACAAAATAATATTTTATTTATCCAAAAAATCTTATAAAAATGAGTTTTTGTAAATCATTTTTACCATTTGACTTCAGAGTGAAAATTGAGAGCTTTTGGTAAAAAATGTTCCAGAGAAGATTGCGGAAGATTCTCCTGTCAAAATCGAAAATCGTTAGTTCCAGGTAATCCACATCATCTTTACCTTCATTTTTGTCCATTTAATTTATCATTTTAGGGTTTAAATTTATTTTTAGGGAGGAAAATATGTTCAAAAAATCGCTCACGGGGCTCCGCAGGTAAAACACATGGAACCTGCGGACCCTGACAATTTTGTAAAAGAAAAAGTGTCGTGGTCCCGCACCTTACGCATAAGATACATGTGGATCCATGCACTATTTTTATGCATAAAGTGTGGAGGCGCCATAAGAAAAAATGAAATGAATAAATCTCCAAAATTAAACCAAATTTTCCTACTCAAGTTTTTTCTAACTTTTCAATTTGTCCATTGCAGGATATTTGCATTGCTTGAGTGGTGAGAACGTGAGCATGAAGAAGTTGATGATGCAGCCATGTTACATCTTCCCACATTATGAGTTTTAAGAGAATGTGGTTTGTACAAATTTGGGGCCATTCGAGGTATGAGGGCTCAGGTAGATTTACTTACCTGGCTAGCCAACAAATGGGATGTACAGGAACAATGCTTTATCATTGAAGGTCACCGACTCGAAATTGAGCTAGAAGATATATACTTCCTCACTGGTTTTTCAAAGAGGGGCGAGCCACTCTCTTTTTTTGGGGCTAGGGCAGGTGGCCAATCTGTCGCTAGCCTTCAGGAATAATTTTGCAATGAAGAAGCAGACCCCAAGGATAAACACATTAACATAAAACCCATTATTCGTCCTGAGCTAAAAGTGGCTGCGTTTATGGTAACCAAGTTGTGTGGGAGCATAGCTCCACATGTCTCTACAAGATCCCAAATTTAGACTGCCGTTGACTACTTTAGAGGCACCATTTTCAACTTGTGTGAGGTAGTGTTGGCCAATGTCAAAGGCCAACTGACTAGAGCAAAAAACGCAAAGTTGAAAAACTTCGGATATGGAGCGATCGTGGTCACATTTTCTCTAGAGAGGATTCCCTCACTGGCCCCACAGTTGATTGCAGTTGATCATGGTAGAGTCAAAGAGCCTCGAATGGTTCGATGGGTTGCATTGATGGCCCATCATAGTGAAGGCGGCGAGGTTGTTCGTTTCACCACAGCTTACTTTCATTGGTTAGATAACCAAGTATTCACGATAGAAGATTTTCCTTATGTTGGGATAGAATTCCACAGTGACCGAGAGATGTCTCTTCCTCTAGGGACATAGTGGGATGAGTCAGGAAAATTATTTTTACATGTTCTAAATTCTAATTTTTATTTTGTTTTTTGAATCGTCCAAAACTGATGACAAAAATTTCAAATGCAGATGTGGGTCCACATCAACTAGCCACTCTCCGTCCTTTTGATAGGAAACCAACTGCACCACCACCACCACCACAGGATTAGAAAACAGAGGTCTTTACTGATCTGGAGAACCATTTGGAGCGGTTGACCTTAGATATTCCAGAGACTACCATAGATGACATTCTGCTCCGCTTACAGAGATATGTTATTGGGGTTCCAGGACCGTTCAGGAGATTTCTAAGCAAGGTGGCATGGGCTGTAGTGTTTTATCATGATCATCACCACAGATAGTGGATGATTGATATTTTAGACTTGTATCATTTTTTGTATCACTTTTTTTTTTTCTGATCATAAGGCATTTTGGACCTATGATCGAGGACGATGTAATATTTTTTGAAAAAACTACTCTTATGCTATGATATTACTACAATTTCCAGTTATCTGTCGTAACATGTTATCGAATGTTATTTTGATCTACCGCTTTAATTATTGCAAATGTCTGTTTATAACACTAGAATCTACTGCATCAGCTAATGTGTTTAAATTCTCGTCTCTTGGAACGAGAATTTGATTATATTGAGTATCAACATAAGTTGTTGGGCAGTGAAAGAGGTATGAAATCGCTATGTATTTTTTCATTCTTTTACCATAGATATACTTCTGTTTGCATTGGAAAGGTAATTTATCATAAGAATTGCAATTAAATTGGAAAGGTTTATGTTTAGCCTAAAAAGATGACTAAAGATTGTTTTTATTGACAAAACAGGAATTCGAAGAGGTGAGCAGTTGTATCAAAGGTGTGGCTGAGAACAATCTGACCTCTACTTCATTCGTGATGAATCATATCCAGCTGAAGCCAAGAAGATCTGAACGAATTGCCCGAAAAGGGCAGGGGATAGCTCAACCTGGAACAAAGTAAACAGAACAATGATAAAACAAGAGAGGAGAAAATCCCTCAGGATCGGAAGATCCTGAGGGATCGTTGTACAAACTTATCACATTTCTTGATTTGTCCTTCCAAGGATCAAATATAAAGGCAATGATCTTTAGTGACAGGACATGGTGGTTATTTTTTAAAATAAGTTTTCATCGAAAAGACTTTTATTCCTTTGCAATTGAATGATTATTGACTCTCTGTCGTGAGAGAACGCTACCTGTAATGTCTTTTGGATTAATATAAAACACAGGTTTTATCTATTCTTTAGAATTCTGAGTTAAGCCCAGCGGTACTTCACTGGCGCTAAGGGCCCGGCTCTGGTGGAATAATATGCTGTTGTATCATTAATCTTGGTTTGCTGATGCGTGAAGTGTGTTTAATATTTCCATTATAGAGTTGTTTTATCGATTGTCAAAACAAGCGCTGAACCATTGCTGTTTCGTTCTTTACCGCAGTTACATTTATTAATCCTGTTATTATCTTTCGGCTTTGATGTTTTGTACTTGTATTGAGTTGTTGTTCCATTTATCTGTGTTTTGTTGCTAGATTATAATTAAACTGTCGACAGGCTTGAGTTTGAGATTTAATTGTTTGAATTGCATTAGAATCGTAATCGTTGTTTCTTTTCAAGCTGTTGTTCCTTTTCTAGATTTCATTTCCTTTAGGTTGCTTTAACTGAATCTGCTTTTGTTTCACTTGCTCTAAGATCTCCGAACTATAGAGGACAGAGGTATTTGCTCCAATTCCCCAGATTTGGCCATCTTACATCGATTTCTAAGGGAAAGAGTTATTGCCACTCAATCCCTGATCGATGTTCTGCAAGATTAATGTAGTTTGAATTCATGTCATTGTAATTAGGTTTCCTTTCCAAGCATTTATTACTTTTGTATTTGATATTTTATGCTACATCTTCACAAGCATTGCTCTTAGATAATTGCAGCCTCAGACAGAGTACACTCTTGGAATAAAAAGACGCTCCCGGATTGATGATTAATGTAGGCTAATTAGGTGTTCAAAAGATACCTTTTTATGGTCCAACATTTTGGCGCCGTTGCTGGGGAGAGTGTATGCCATTTTACAGGAGTAATGCACAGCTGATTTCCTTCTGCTTGCGGAGAATTGGGTATTAAAGACGGAAGGTAAGAACCTGCACACTGGGCAAGAAACATACTTTCTCGCAGCTCGCTTCAAAGCAGAAGTAAGTAAGCTTTTATTTTGGGTAGGAATGAAGAATTGTTTCTTTTGAATGAATAAACCAATTAAGTGAAACAAAATTCCTCCTAAAACTGAAAAACCTAAGGGACTGGTGACCCTTCGGCGCACGACCTTTATTGACGAAATCCTTAAGAAAACTGAATCTAAGCCATCTGTAGGATTTAAAAGAACTACTTCTAGACAGCCTACTAGTTCCCTTCAGGCTACAGAGTCACCATATGAAGCCTTCGCTGAGATATACAGTCAAACAGAGGGAATTAAGCAAGATTCCCAAGAAATTGAGAATCCTTGCATAAGTCTCCTTCAGGAAGGGAACTCTAGCAATCTCCAAGAAGGAGAGGGGGAAACAGGAGAAAACACAAACTCAAAATCACCTATTAAAATTACCCAAACAATAAACAGCCTGAATAGGGGAAATGTTGTTCAACTTATTCAGAACCAAGGTCTTGAATCACCTCAAACAGTAGGACAACAGGGAATACTTGTTCCAGACAGAGGGAGTGTTGTTAAAGCTATTTCTACCCCTGTTCATCAACCTAGAAATTCCCTGGAGATCCCAGAGGGGTATTGGCATATCTTCGATCAAATGGCCCAGAACCAAAACCAGAACCAGCAGCAAACCTCTACACTGCAATACCCTATAGTAGACACTACAGTCAACGCACCCATGAAAGCTATTCCTCTTCAACATATTCCTACATTTCATGGTTTGACATCAGAAGACCCAGATGCGTTTCTGTTTGAATTTGATGTGCTGTGTAGAGGATATGATTACACTATCGATGCCCAAAAACTGAAACTGTTCCCTTCTACGTTAAAAGGAGCAGCCCTACGATGGTTTATGGGATTAGGTGGGGCTGTCATAACTGATTGGGATCATATGAAGGCAGCATTTTTAAAGAAATATCAAGATTATTGCAGGTCTCGGGAATTAAAAGATGAAATATTCCAGATGACAGCAAAACCAAGTGAGACATTGGAAGAGTATGTGGAAAAATTTCAGTATAATCTTCAAAGATCACCCTATGCGTCTTCACCCTTACCTGATAACGTTTTGAAAACTGTATTAATCAGGGGAATGAAAGATCAATGGGTCGAAACATTAAATCTTATGGGAAAAGGTGATATATATCAAGAAATTCATCCTGACATTGTTGATTTGTGTATCAGGTGCTCGAGGGGTAATACAAGGTTGAAATCGGCCGAACGTGACATGATTACAAGGGAAAATAAAACCTCTAACGAAGGTGTGACTCGTGCAGAGATTGGAAATCTGTTAGAGTACTTTAAGACAGACATACTGGGGACTTTAACAACACAGTTTGACATCATGCAAGCCAAACAGAAGCAGGCAGAAGCAGAGCAAAACTTGGCAATATTCTGCCCCAGATGTAGAAAGAAACAAAGCCACAAAGAATGCCCATTGGAGGTGGTTAAAGTCTGCACCATTTGCACGAAAGATCACCCTACAGAAGGATGTCCATCGCTTCCTGGCCTAAAAGCAGTCTATAAAGAGGCAGAAGAAGAATCAGAAGTGGTATGTCTGCTTAACCAGCGCCGACAGTGGCAGCCACGACCATCAGGTATGCCAAATGATCCATTTTCTTTTCAGCCTCCTCAATATAATGCTCAACAGTATAGTGGGATGTGGCAGAATCAACCACCCTTTCCTAATTGGTCACAACAGCCATTTCCTCCCACATCTTGGCCCAATCAAACAAATCAAAGTAACTGGCCTAGCTTTCCTTTCTGCCCACCATTCTGGCCTACATAATGGTCCCCTTCTACTTCTCAGAATCAGGCCTGGCAGTCAAACTGGAAAAAATCTCCAAATCAGCCAGCTAGATCAATTCCTCTCTCTCAACCCACACTGCCAGCCCCTTACCCAAATCCCCAGACTAATCTAAGACCGCAACTCCCAGCCCAACTCAACCCAAACCCAAACAATAGACCAGTTCAGTCTGTCCAAATAACAGAACCTCCAGAAGTAGAAACTGAACTAACGGAGTGCAATGATCTTCAATTAAGGTCTGGGCGTATAGTCGAAACAGAGAGAAATAATGATGATCATATTGAAGATCCGTTACCTGTAGAACAAACAGAACACAATGACAAGGAAGTTCAACAACAAAATCAACACCAAAATCAACAACAACAAGTAACAACTTCCTCTCCACCATTCCCAGAACGATTAATTATTCCCCGTCCATTAGAACAACCTAACTTTGATCTTATGGGAGAATTAAAAAATTTATGTATCAAAATCCCACTCCTCCAAGCTATTCAAGATATTCTTATATACGCAAAAACCATTAAGGAATTATGCATAAAGAAGCCAAAGAGGAGAACAACAACCCATCCTATTGTCCAAATAGTTGGTACCTTATATGATTTATTATCAGGAATGGAAACACCTATTAAGTATGAACCCAGGAAAACCTATAGTGACAGTTCAGATCAATGGCCAATCATTTCCAAATGCCTTAGTTGATTTGGGAGCAGCAATTAATATTTTAACAACTACCACCTATCTAAAACTTGGCATTACATCACTAGAACCAACAACAACCTTGTTGGAATTGGCTGACCGATCAGTAGTTAAACCAGAAGGTACATTACAAGATGTAATGGTATCTGTGGATTCCTGGGAGTACTCTGCTGACTTCCTGGTTATCAATCCAAAGAACCGACTAGATGGACATCCTTTAATTCTAGGTAGACCTTGGTTGGCAACTGCCGATGCTTATATTGGATGCCTACAAGGCAACATGACCATAACAAGGGGAAATTATGTCAAGAATTTAGCCCTATATCCCCCAGCCTAGCCAAGTCTATCAATAATCAAAACAAGAAGACCACCTGCATCATATTTTGTGGAAAACATGAGGTCACCTCTAACTATAGAAGGAGCTCTGGATTTTAAAGATCAAATAGAGGATGATGTCATTAGTAATTTTATTAATAAATCACAAACTGAGTCTCACTTGCAATGTCACATGATTAAGGCAGCATTCGACAATAAAGAAGAAGAAGATCCTTTCAAAGACATTCATGATCAAGCAATACCTACTACCACTGTAAATAATAGCAAGACTGTAGAAATTGAGCTGGGAAAAACTTTGAACATCAACAAGAATCTTACTGCTGAACAAGAAGAGAAATTGATCCAATTATTACGAAAATACAAAGCAGCCTTTGCACGGGATTACCCCGATATGAAAGGAATCGACCCTCAATTATGTACTCACCACATTTATATTGAAAAATATGCAAGACCCATTCGAAAACCTCAAAGGAGACTAAATCCTCACCTTAAAGACATTGTGAAAGATGAATTACAAAAATTATTAGATGTTAATTTCATCTACCCAATATCTGACAGCAAGTGGGTCTCCCCATTAGTGGTGGTACCAAAAAAGAATGGGAAGTGGAAGATATGTGTAGATTATCGTGAACTTAACAAAGCAACACAAAAAGTCCACTTTCCCCTTCCTTTCATTGACCAGGTATTAGACACATTGGTAGGAAAGAAATTCTTTTCATTCCTGGATGGCTTCAGTGGATATAACCAAATACAGATTGCCCCTGAAGACCAGGATAAAACTACCTTTACCTGCCCATGGGGCACCTTTGCCTACCGAGTCTTACCTTTCGGCCTATGCAATGCCCCTACTACTTTCCAAAGGGCAATTCTCAGCATCTTTGCAGACCTAATAAATGAAGGCCTCGAAGTATATATGGATTATTTCACCCCTTATGGGGATGACTTTGAGCCTGCATTAAGAAACCTAGAAAAAGTATTGCAAATATGTATTGACACTAGGCTTTGTTTAAGCAATGAAAAATGTCTTATGATGATGAGCGAAGGAGTTATCTTAGGCCATTATATTTCAGCAGAAGGAATTCAAGTGGACCCAGCCAAAATTCAAATACTCTTGTTAATTCCTACACCTACTACACAAACAGAGGTACGTAGCTTTCTTGGATTTTCTGGTTATTATAGAAGATTTATAGAGCATTATTCTCGAATAGCTGCACCTTTATATGCGCTGACTAGAAACACTGATTTCGTTTGGACAGATAAATGTGACAATGCTTTTAATGATTTGAAGAAGCTCATTTCAACAGCCCCTATGCTGAGGGGCCCAAATTGGAATTTTCCATTCCAAATTTCATCTAATGCCTCAGACACAGCAATTGGAGCAGTACTTGGGCAGGAGGAAGACAAGAAGCCATATGCAATTTACTACATTAGCAAAAATTTATCCCCTGCTGAATTAAATTATACTGTGACTGAGAAAGAATTTTTAGCTATAGTTCATGCTATAAACAAATTCAGACATTACATAATTGGGTATCCTGTAGTACTTTATATAGATCACTCTGCCATTAAGTTTTTAGCAAATAAACCTATTACAAATGGAAGAGTGACAAGATGGTTGATTTTACTGCAGGAATTTGATATAACGATCAAAGATCGACCAGGCAAAGAGAACCTTGTAGCTGACTTTCTGTCAAGAATGCCAAAGCCAACGGATATAGAAGCAGTTGAAGACCACTTTCCGGATGAACATCTCTTCGCTGTTACTACCAGAACACCATGGTATGTTGATATAGCAAACTATTTGGCAATAGGTAAATTACCTAAACATCTATCCCTTAATGAACGAAAGCAAATAATACACCGTAGCACCCATTTTTCTTGGATTGGGGGCTACTTATTTCATACAGGTGCAGATATGCAAATAAGAAGATGCGTTAGGGAAGATGAGGTATATGACATTTTGAAAGCATGCCACGATGGACAGTGTGGCGGGCACTTTGCAGATCGTAGAACTACCCATAAAGTTTTACGAACAGGCTGTTATTGGCCTACTATCTTTAAAGACGCTAAAAAATTTGTGCAGGCCTGTGATAGCTGTCAAAGGGTAGGTCGCCCTGGGCAGTGTGATGAAATGCCCTTGAACCCTCAACTAGTGATTGAACCATTTGAACGATGGGCCCTTGACTTCGTTGGTCCTATTAGCCCCCCATCAAACCAGAAAACATATATCCTAGTTGCCACTGAATACGTTACTAAATGGGTTGAAGTTGAGTCTCTTTCAAAAGCTACAGAGGATTCCGTAATACAGTTCCTTTTCCAAATTTTTGTGCGCTATGGCCTCCCAAGAGACATAATCACAGATGGAGGGCCACAGTTTGTAGGTAACAAATTAGCTGAAACATTGCAAAATTACCATATTCAACATAAAATTACAACTCCATACCACCCACAGGCCAATGGCCAAGTCGAGAGCACGGACAAGGTAATCGAATCTATATTGACAAAAACCGTTGCTTCACATAGACGAGATTGGGCCTACAGACTACCAGAAGCATTGTGAGCGTATCGAACAACATGGAGACCTACCACAGGATATTTACCATACTAGTTGGTATTTGGAAAAGAACCCATATTTCCTATCAAATTTGAAATTCAAACATTAAGAACCGCTCAAAAGGTGGGTCTGAATTTAGACGAAGCCCAGGAAAAAAGACTGTAGCAACTTAATGAATTAGATGAAATTAGGCTCTCTTCTCTTCAGCACACAGCATTAATTCAGCAACAGAGAGAAAAATGGCATGACGCCCACATCAAAGAAAAGATCTTCCACGAAGGAGATTGGGCACTCCTATATGATTCTCGGTTTTAGAATTTCCCTGGAAAGCTCCAGACGAGATGGCTTGGACCCTATGAAATTCAGAAAGTGCATGATAACGACACTCTCACATTAGTTACCATTGACGGATTTGGGCATTCCTTTAAGGTAAACGGTCATCGCGTTCGATTATATCACAAGCCGCTTACCCGGGAATCCTTTTACTAGCAGTTACAAGAAGATTCCACCATGGAAATTCTTGCTGAAGGGGAGAATTCCTCCCCAGCACCAGTTTGAAAAATCGTTTTTTTAATTTTGTACATAAAGAATTTATTTTTTTCTATTTTAGATTCTTGTTTTATGAAATTCTTTTTTCTGTTAATACTTCTTTATTTCTTTTGAATTCGGTTCCTTAAAAACGAAAGCAATAAAAAAATTTGTGTTTTTTTGCGTTGTTGTTCCTTTCTAAAGGAACATTAGTTTCGCAGAGTGTTTTTGCTGTTCCGTTCCAAAGGAATAGCACTTTTGCAGAGTATTTTTCTGCTGTTCCTTTTGAAAGGAACAGCAGTTTCGCGTAGTGTTTTTGCTGTTCCTTTCAAAAGGAACGACAGTTTCACAGATTGTTTTTGCTGTTCCTTTTAAAGGAACAACACTTTTTGAATAATTGTTTTTTGTTTGTTTTAAGCTAGCATTTTGAATTTTTGATCATTTTTTTTTTCCAAGGCAAAAATATCATAAACAATCATACAAATTAAGGATTACTGCAATCAGCAAATCAAAAGAAATCGTCATCTTTAAGGGAATTGTCTAGTAATGAAAAAAAAGAGGAAAAAGGGGCATGAACAATAACACAACATTGCTATTTTATTACCATTAAATTAATCTGATCGATTATTTTTATCATGATTGGTTCTTTCCCACATGTTATAGCTTTCTTTGATATTTATCTCTGAAATGGAAATAAGGGTATATTTCTTTTCTATTGAGATGTTCAGACTTCTTCCACCATTCCTACTCTTAAGGAGTGTTGAGCCATCCCTTATGAATAACTGAGGAAAAATGCTGTTTGAAAAAGAAAAATATTTACATATTTTAATGTTTTTGCAGATGGAGGATAATGGGTCTCATTAAGAGTCAATCTACCATGATCATAGAGAAGACAGTGAAGTGGCATTCCCATTATGGCCACCAAACCAGGGAAATGGTCCAAAAGACAATTGAAAATCAAGAAGTCCTTGGAACAGGAGGTCTCATCACGAGCCGGCCTGCCCACTTTTCACTTCTTCCCGGTGAACGACGTTGTGACTTATCTGGTCACCAAGCCAGCACAATGGCCTCCGTCTTGCTATTCAATAAAATAAAATACAAAGAAAGAAAAAGAAGCACTTCCTCAGTATGAATAAGGGACAATGGTTCCGTGGGTTACAAAACAACTCTGTCAAGATTATGGACACCTGTGGACAACAGAGCTTTGTTGATGGTATTGAAGTCACATTTATACACATCGATAGTTATTTAACCCTCTTTCCTATATCTTTATTTAATATCAAAAGAAAAGCATGAATTCCTTATTTCTAATTCCGAACCTATTACACATGAAAATTATTATAAATCGATCATATTAGTTTAATATGGTAAATAATGCAATTGTATTCATGTCAACCTTATGCTATCCCTTCGCCTCGTATTTGAATCATTACAACACTATTTCCTATTTATTACCGATTTATCTCATGCATCGATTTCAGTAATCGCTTAATTTGGTTGACTGTATCATAATTACGCCTATTTTTTTCACTGATGTCCTATTGCTGTCCCACACATGCCACCCTCAATCAATGGTCGAGGATGACCTATCATTCATTTGGGGGGCGCAGATGTCTACATGCAGATCAGATCTCCAAGATTTCTTTACCTGTATCTCCACATTAGATTTCTTTACTTATATGGATTAAAACCCCCACATTTTCAGGAAATAACAAGTTTCAACGAACTGTGATGTGTTGTTCCATTGAGATTACTGTGTGTTGTGAAGAATTAACAGAGCGCAGAGATGGGAGGACGCCCAATTCGTAGTGAACCACAGGTGTTGATCATCTCTGATGCTGCACGGGCAATATTAGAAAGACTGGGGTGGATTACATAATTCATGAGAATGCAGCAACCCCATGAAGCTCTGGCCACTGAATTTTTGTTAAACCTGCAGGAAGGATCCTCCATAGTCAGAGGAAGGCAGATAGCTGTGTCCGACGAGATAATTGCAGAAGTGTTCGGCATTCCCGCGCAAGGAACTATTTGGACTCAGAAGAAGATTAGGATTCGGGAAGCCATGAAAATTTTTCAAGATGAAGGACAGATCCTAACAGTCAAAGGTAGAGGAGTCCACCCGACGTCACTAGGTGAACCATGGACAGAGTTGGCCAATATCGTGCAGGCTTACATAACATGCGACGGTAGAAAAGATGTGGTAAGACCTCGCCACCTTAAGCTACTAGCTGTGTTAAAATAGAAATGCACCATTAATCTGCCTGCATTTTTAAATTCTTTATTGCATGATATTGCTCGTGGAATTAGAAAATCCCAACATGCAGACATGGTGGTCAGCCACCATTGCTTGATTCGACTCATAGAAAGTTACAGCCTGGCCCAGCAGCAGACTAGCTGGGAAGAGTTAATATTTTCCATTGAAGGAGGGTTAGCTCTACCTGCTCCGAGATGGAAAAGGATGGCTAGCTTAATAGCTGAGCCCTCCACTCACAGACAATCCCTCCGATTGAAACGAAGCAAGAAGATAATGGAGGAACTCCTAGGCAGCAGCACCCAACCCCTGGAATTGAACAGCTCAGATGAAGAGGAACAACCTCCACAATTGGAGGGAGTAAGTCCTCGTACTGAGGAAGTAGAGGAATTGGAGGGACAAGTTCATTACTCAGACGAGGAGGAAGTTAGTCACCATACCAGTAGCGAAAAACAACCCAATACAGAGGAAGAAATTTGCTACTCAGATGAAGAAGAGGCAAGTTACCATACTAGTGGTGGAAAGCAATCAGAGGAAGGGGAAATGCGTTATTCGGATGAAGAAGAGATTGAGGGAGATTCAGAGGAAGAAGAAGTTGAAGTTGAAGAAGTTATCACACCTGTGATGAGAATGAGGATAATTTTAGCAACAATAAGGGAGAAACAGAGCCTGCCGAAAATGTTAATGTGAGCCCTTTACAGGAAGACCAATTGGCCCAGATTTTGGCCAACATGAGAAATTACACACGGCCTCATAGTCCTTTGGACCTCAACAGTGACATTAATCAAATACCAGAATACTCTACCATTGATAAAGGTATAACTGATGAAACAGCAAACCCTAGCGAAGCTAGGGTTGCTTCTCCTGAGAGGCATGAATAGGAAAATGAACACATTGAGCCAACATCTCGACCTACAAGCCCCCAGGAAATCGTAGAGTTAACTGAGCAAATGATTCTTGAAGAATCTAGCCAAGAGCATGAGAGCATGGGAGAAGAACCCCAAGAAGAGGAGCAAGAAGAAGACTTCACTGAAGGCACGACTCAAAACCCTGCTGAGCAAATGGGTTCGGATGAACAAGTCGCCGTTCCTTTAAGAAAAAAGAAGAAAATAACTGAAGTTGAGAAGCTTCGTAGGGAAAGGAAAAAGCTTCATAAACTGATAGAACAGCTCAGACAAACCATTAGGGTTCTAAGAATGAAACAGACACCTAAGCGAGCCCCTAAAAGAAGAAACACTGTCATCAAAAGAAGATTGAAAAAGAGAAGGGTAACCGCTAGTAGGAGCCCCCAAGTAGAAGAGGAAACCATACCTGAGCCTAACTATGAGGATGTGGAGCAGCAAACGGCTGTCCCAACACCAGCTGTTCCAAAAGAGCCTGTTCTAAGCGAAAATATCCAATCTAGCAGTCAGCACACCTTTAGTGATCCAGCATTAACCAGACCGCAAGAAGAATTGGCACAGGTCCGAATCGAGAGACAAAAATTGGAAGAAGATACTGTCCCAAGGAAGAAATATCAAGAATTGCAGCAACAGATGAAAATTATTCATGAGGCAGAAGCTCAAGCTCATGAAAAACGTCGAGAGGCAGAGATAAAAGCTGATAAGGTAAGCAACCAATTAAAACTAGCACGAAATCAAATGGACACTCTCTACTCCTTATATACTGATGTCTTAGCTTGTAGGTGCCATGCCAAAAACTATGCTTTATTTCTGTTAGAAAGATATTTGCAATTAAAAATCAAGGCAGTTAGGGCTGGCAAATCAATAGAGCTAAGAACTATAAATGACCTGATATCATGCTGCAAGCTTTACGGGGACAAAGTACAGCGCCTGTTGTGTGAGTTTTATTTGCATAATCTAATACTTGAAAATGACTGTGAATCAAACCCTAGCCCTTCTATTGGAGATGTACAGTTTCAGGCATTCATTTCTTTTGCCGTAAATCAATTAAAGTGGCTTAAAGCCTACAATGCCTTTCAAAGGCAGGAAAATGAATTGGATCTATGGGTCAGAAGTGAACCTCAGGACCCACTTCAATTTTGGGCTAGACAGAAAAGTCTAATGATAAGGAAAGGTGTTACCCAAACTCTAGGGCCTGTTCATATGTCAATCATTTTGAAAGGAACAGACTATTTTTCATCTATTAGGAACCAAGCTTATGTAGCAGCCAAGGTTCGGTGGAGAACCTCGAATCAAAATGTACAAAATAGGGAGCCACTTAATTATAGAAATTTTGGGCTAGCTGCAAACCGTTTCATTGCCTATAGCCATCTTGTTTTAAAAGAAGGACCATTCTGGTTAGGGTGTAGGTTCCGCAGCCCCATTATTTGGTACCCTGCTTTGGACTACAAAGCTATTTATGAGCTTCCCGAGGGGCAGGCAGAACATATTCTTCAAGAGTTAGCTGCACATCATGGTTTTAGGCCTTTCAATGACAAACCTTCTGCAGCTTACTCTTTGACTGCTCTCCATGTGAACTATAGTTTTCATGAGGGCATGAAAAAGGTTAAGCAGGGGGGTATGTTGGGCAGTGAAAGAGGTATGAAATCGCTATGTATTTTTTCATTCTTTTACCATAGATATACTTCTGTTTGCATTGGAAAGGTAATTTATCATAAGAATAGCAATTAAATTGGAAAGGTTTATGTTTAGCCTAAAAATATGACTAAAGATTGTTTTTATTGACAAAACAGGAATTTGAAGAGGTGAGCAGCTATATCAAAGGCGTGGCTGAGAACAATCTGACCTCTACTTCATTCGTGATGAATCATATCCAGCTGAAGCCAAGAAGATCTGAACGAATTGCCCGAAAAGGGCAAGGGACAACTCGGCCTGGAACAAAGTAAACAGAACAATGATAAAACAAGAGAGGAGCGAATCCCTCAAGATCAGAAGATCCTGAGGGATCGCTGTACAAACTTATCACATTTCTTGATTTGTCCTTCCAAGGATCAAATATAAAGGCAACAATCTTTAGTGACAGGACACGGTGGTTATTTTGTAAAAGAAGTTTTCATTGAAAATACTTTTATTCCTTTGTAATGGAATGATTATCGACTCGCTGTCGTGAGAGAACGCTACCTGTAATGTCTTTTGGATTAATATAAAACACAGGTTTTATCTATTCTTTAGAATTCTGAGTTAAGCCCAGCGGTACTTCACTGGCACTAAGGGCCCGGCTCTGGTGGACTACTATGCTGTTGTATCATTAATCTTGGTTTGCTGATGCGTGAAGTGTGTTTAATATTTCCATTATAGAGTTGTTTTATCGATTGTCAAAACAAGCGCTGAACCACTGTTGTTTCGTTCTTTACCGCAGTTACATTTATTAATCTTGTTATTATCTTTCGGCTTTGATGTTTTGTACTTGTATTGAGTTGCTGTTCCATTTATTTGTGGTTTGTTGCAAGATTATAATTAAACTTTCGACAGGCTTGAGTTTGAGATTTAATTGTTTGAATTGCATTAGAATCGTAATCGTTGTTTCTTTTCAAGCTGTTATTCCTTTTCTAGATTTCATTTCCTTTATTTTGCTTTAACTGAATCTTATTTTGTTTCACTTGCTCTAAGATCTCCAAACTGTAGATGACAGAGGTATTTGCTCCAAGTCCCCAGATTTGGCCATCTTACATTGATTTCTAAGGGAAAGATTTATTGCCACTACATCCCTGATCGATGTTCTGCAAGATTAATGTAGTTTGAATTCATGTCATTGTAATTAGGTTTCCTTTCCAAGCATTTATCACTTTTGTATTTGATATTTTATGCTACATCTTCACAAGCATTGCTCTTAGATAATTGCAGCCTCAGACAGAGTACACTCTTGGAATAAAAAGACGCTCCTAGATTGATGATTAATGTAGGCTAATTAGGTGTTCAAAAGATACCTTTTTATGGTCCAACACAAGCTTCGAATTCCAAATGAAATGGATTCAGAAAATAACTCAATAACTGCACTATACTCTGCAATATTGTTCTTTGTTTGACCGAGGCTTACCCCATGCATAGATACTAACTCATCAATGGGTGAATAAATAACCCAAGCTGCAGAAGAAATGTTTCGTGTACTACGACAAGCACCATCAGCAAAACCAATGTATGTTTGAAGGGATGTCGACATCTACAAAATCAAGAGTGATCCAGATAAGCAGGGATAGTAGCAAAAGCACACTTAAACTAGGCACGCTCTCTAATCTACAACACACCAGTTTATGAAAATAACTAATATATAGGGAAGATCTCCACACAAGAATCAAGCATAATATCTCTTCAGATAAAGCCCATTTCTAGGTTTGCCTAAAGAGACCCCGTCAAAATCAATCAGTTCATAGGCCCCTTTTGCAAGCTATCGCTTGACAATATAAGGACCATGCCACATGCGTTCAAATTTCCCAGCCCTAGCCTGTCGTTAGCTTGATCATAAACCAAAAATAGGTCTCCTTCTGAAAAAATACGAGGTGTAACACTTCTATCATACTGAGCTTTCATTCGTTTCGCATGAGTTTCGGTAGCTAATGCAACGGTGCACCGATTCTCATATAATTGAGCTAAGTACAAAAAACGTTTCTCCTCTTCAGAAGTGGATAGTATTAAATATATGGCTAGTTGAAGTGACGGTATCTTGCATTCAATCGGTAATACAACTTCTAAACCATAAACCAATTGAAAAGGGGTAAAACTTGTCGATTTTTTTGCTGAGGTTCGATATGCCCAAAGTGCCGAAAAAAGCATGGTATGCCAATTCGATTTATGAATTCCAATGATTCATTTGATCATGGTGAATAAAAATTTATTGATAGCTTCAACCAGACCATTAGCCTACAGATAATATGGTGTAAAACTGTCATGGCGCAGGCCAAGTTGGTCAGTGAGTTTGGTCATCATGATGTTTTGAAAATGACTCCCATGGTCAGTAATTATCGCTTGGGGTACACCGAAACAAGCAATCACATGATTGAACACAAAAGTAGCTACAGTTTTTCCATCTGCCGCAAATTTAGGCATTGCCTCTGCCCATTTGGTAAAATAATCTACTGCAAGAATAATATACCCATGCCCCCCGACCGAGTGAGGTTTACATGTAATGAAGTCAATGCCCCATTTTGCAAAAGGACCGACAAAAATTATAGGGTTAAGAGGAACAGGTGGTGCATGCATCTTACGATCAAAGATCTGACAGTTGTGGTATTTTCAGATAGCAGAAATACAATCTTTAAATAAGGACGACCAAAAATAGCCAGCGCGCAATATCTTTTGGGTTGTGGTATACCCAAACATATGAGCGCCACATGCTCCGGAGTGATAGTCATTTAAAACCTTTTCAGCTTCATCAAGAGTTAGATGACATCGAAAAACAGAGTCTGCACCATGACGGTATAGTGTGTCACCAACAATATGATATTGCTGAGACTGGAAACGGATTTTTCGTTGTTGTGACCGTGAAAGTTTGGGCCGAAAAGTTTGGGTTTGGAGATAAATGATAATATCTCCATACCAAGGATCAATGGTACTGATAAGAAACAAAGATTCATCTGTGATCGGATGTTTTGCCACAGTTTCTGTGTCAGTACTTGGGAAGTCACACATAAATTCAATGAATACCAATGATTTATTTGATTTGGATTTTTCAAATTCCAAATCAAACTCCTGTAGGATATCAATCCATTTGGAGTATTTCCCCCCTAGAAGTTGTTTGGTAAAAATATACATCATAGGGTTACAATCATAAATCACTGTTGTTTTGCATAACAGTATGTAATGACGAAATCGTTGGACAACTTGAACTACTACCAAGGCCAATTTATCCACATGTGAGTACTTGATTTCGGTTGGATGCAGATTGCGACTGAGATAATAAATCACATGTTCATTTTGGAATTCATCTTCCTGAACTAAGACCATGCCAATCGTAGAATGGGAGGCGGCGAGGTATAAAAATTAATCCTTGTTGTAATTGGGAGGATGCAATAACGGTGCATGGGTCAATGCGTGTTTAAGAGCATCAAAAAATCGATCAGCGATCTTGTCCCAAAACAAAGGAATATTCTTCTTTAACAACATGCTAAAACCTTTGGTTAAATCAGCATAGCTATGAATGAATCGACGTAAAAAGTTCGCTTTCCCTTGCAAAATTTGGAGTTGGCGAAGAGTAGAAGGAGGAGGTAAATTGATGATAGCCTCAACCTTCAATGGGTCGAAATGAATACCTTCCTTTGAGACAACAAATCCCAACAATAATCCAGATTCAACACAAAAGTCACATTTGTGAGGATTCAAATGAATCCTGTAATGCCTACATCTCATAAAGATAGCTCGTAGATGAGTAAGATGATCGGCTCTGCGTGATGAATGAGCGGGTAAATCATTGAGATAGGGTTGCACAATGTGTTTAATGTCATGAAATGCATAAGACATTGCCCTCTAAAAAGTTGTGCCAGCATTCTTAAGTCCAAAAGGTAATTTGAAGAAAGAAAAAGTCCCCCACAGACAAATGAAATCTATTTTGCGTTGATCAGCAAGGAGTATGTTGATTTGATTGTAGCTCGAAAATCCATCCATAAACGAAAGCATTTCACTTCCGGCACAATCGTCAATAATTTGATCGATATAAGGGGTTAGATAATTTTCTTTTGGACAAGCTCTATTTATATCCCTATAATCGATACATACTCGTATTGTCCCTTGTTTTTTATTGATAGGAAAAATATTAGATACCCAATCCATTAAAGGAATTGGATAAATAAAACCTGCACGAAGTAATTTCTCAACTTCTACTTTAATAGCGGCAGCTTTTCGCGGATGTATCTGACTTAATCTCTGTTGGACAGGTTTAGCATCCAGGTATGCTTTAATTTCATGAACAACAATTGATGGATCAATTATTGGCATTTCTTCATAGGACCAGGCAAAAATGTCACAGAATTCCTGAAATAGGGCTTTATATGCTTGGATATCATGTGGCGTACAAGAAGCGCCTATATGAATGTTTTCAACAATTTCAAGTTTCATTGAAATGTGAATAGGAACTGTCGTAGAAATTTTTGCTAAGTTCAATTCAGAGTCAAAATTCGTGAAAGGATTCCAAGTTTCATTGACATAATCAACGGTAAAAATGGAGGAAAAATCAGTTTCAAAATGATCAAGATCAGGTAAAAACGAAGATTGATGATGTAGATCTTCCCATGGTAATTCTTCTATAGAAAAAAATTCACGAATATGATCATCAGTATTGAATACTTGTTGAACAGGATCCGGAATTGATGGTGAAGCTGAACTTGATATCGAAAGTGATTCCTCATTGATCACATTCACTAGATTAGGTTTAGTTGAAGGAGTATCAGAAAATGACTGTACTGCCTGATATGCTAATTCAAAAGGACTCAAAGGCATCACGCCATCGAAAGAATCTAGTTCTGAGTTTGAAGGTACTATCCAAGGATCATCAAAGGAAGTAGTACTTGATGTAATCATATTGATATTAGCAATAGGAGATGGTACGTTGGGAGTAGGCAAGGAAAAAGTTCCCAGTAAAGCAGAATCTTTAATTAAACCCACTCCAACATCTTTATAAGGGATAGTCGTTTTTCCGACATGTTGGATGCTAACAGTAGTGGCTGGGTCAGAGGAATAATATGAGAGATGATCTATTTTTACGATCTTTCCTTGATGAGGAAACATGATGAGATGAAAGACCAATGATATGACAACATTCATAGCATAAGACCAATTGTGACCCGGGAGAAGGTTGTAATCCAGAGGGGCACCAAACACTTCCACATCTAGATTAATGGTTTTTCCTTGGACCTCTATCGGTAGATCTTGTAAAATACCATACGGATGGAAACCTCTTCCATCGAAAGCTTTGAGGATAGTTAGCGATTGGTTAAGTGTCAGAGAACCAAGTGATTTCCAACATTTTAATGACATGATGCACATAGAAGCCCCTTCATCAACAACAGTACGAAAGCAACGTTTTCTTTTTACTATTACCGGAATCTGAAAAGCCATTTGATGGGGTAGGCCCAGTGTAAAATTCTCAAAATCGAAGATCATTAGGTTCGAATCCTAAAGGTCTACGGCTCCTATGGCTAACAATAGTAATTTTCTTTGGGTTGGGCATGATTGCAGCACTTCCAAAGCCGACATTGCTGAAGGGGAAATCACCAAGTCTTCAACAATATTGTAGTTCTGAGAAGCTCTCGCATGTGGATTGAAGCTGATTTATGAAGTAAACCTTTAGCAGGAAGTTTGATTACTAAGTCAGGATTCGGTTTCTCGATCTGTAGCAGATCAGAAACTGAGGGAGATATAGTTGATGCTGAATTAGAACTTTCTGCTTCTTTACCACCAACAGGATTTTTACTACCATAATCTTGTGATCACGTCGCAACCATAAAGATATCCTCTAGCGTATTCAAGGAAGATCCAATCATGTTACTATCTTGAGCAGGAAAGGGATCCTTCAAGACAGCAGGTGTGGATGAACCCTTAACAAATTTCGATACCTCGACTCTATGCGGGCATTCTTTAGTAAAATGATCCTCATCACAGAAGAGACAAGGATAACGAGGTTTTCGTTTTTCGTCAGTTGGTTCAGTTTTATCGTTTTCATCTTTTGAAGATGATTTTTTGTTTTTATTCTTACCCTTCTTCTTACCACCAGTTTTAGGTTTGGCTGTAGATGATTCTACAACATGATTATCGGCGGAAGTTTCAGCGGAAGAATCTCCTTTAGGTGAATCGGGTAAAGTTATAATAGGAGAAGTCATCTTGGAAGATTTCTTCTTGCTCTTGCCAGTGCTAACAAAACCAATTACACCATCAGCTGCATGAGAGCCTGAAGGAGTTGTAGTTAACTAACCAGGTCTTGGTAAATCTAGGATTTTTTCATACAGAGTACCTGACTATGTATATACAATGTCAAGGTATTGAGCTTGAGCAATGACTTGCTCTTCTGTACCATGCCTCCTTTGGCCACATCTTCAGTGATTTTGGGCTTTTGGGCAATAATGATTTGATAAACCATTCAGCCAAAATTTTATCTAGAATAAATACTTTCACTAAACGTCTCCTACGTCGCCATTCATGAATGTGATCAGATATGTACGTAGACGTAGATTGTTTTAATGAGGTCAACAATTCCGTACCATTGTCGTACCTGACAGGTAACTGAAAATGGGTTAAGAAAGCAGTAGCTAGCGTATTAAAATTATTAAATGAGCCTCGTGGTAACTCAATGTACCATTTGGAAGCTAGACCAATGAGAGTTCTCTGAAAAAAATGTAATCGAATCAAATCATCGATTAGCGAATTGGATGCACACCAGAGGTGATAAGTCATAACATGATTAGATGGATATTCTCTTGACTTACCTTCAAACTTTTGAATATCACTGGGAAAATTATTAGGCATCGGTGGCCAATACAGAAGATTAAACATGGGATCATTCGTGAGGCACAATAAATCAGGTAAATCTAAAGTTGCTATGAATGGTAATCGACGGCTAGGGTCTTGATAACCTTGTGTGATCAAACCAGTTCCAGGAGGAGGATATCCAAGATATCCTGGAATTGGATGCGCATTGGGAATTGTGAAACCAGTATTAACCAGACCAAACTGGGGTTGTTGAGGTACTTGATAAGTATACCCAAGATACGGCTGGTACTGATATGCTAGATTCTGTGTAGTATGTCCAAATTGATACTGCCCCTGGTACGGTTGATAAGTAAATTGTGGTTGAATAGTGAGAATTGTACTCGTACCAGATTGTCCTGTAGGCATCTGGACCTTATTCTGAATCATAGGTCCTGACTGTGGCACATATACTTGTGGAATTTGCACTGATACAGGGGTAGTAGAAACAGAAGAGACAGAGACTCCAGAAATAGGTGTGGTAGGTCGAACAGAAGTTGCAGCAACAACAGAAGTTTGAGGTGGAGTTCTAGGTGTACTAGGTCTAGGCTTCTGAATAGAACCAGGTACAGAGACTTGAATGGTAGGCTGGACAGGTTGTTGGGTTGGACCAGAACCTATGGACTGTCCAGGTTGATTAGGTAACTGTACATTGGGTTGCAAAGTCTATTGAACTTGAGATGCATCCCACACCATATTAATTCTGGAATATTTACCCATAGAAGGTTGTACATATGAAGGACCATAACCAGGTTGAACGTAATTTTGATAATTAACTGGAAAATTTCCAGCTCCTTGTAATAATGGTTGACCTAAAGGAGGTTGAAAACCTTGAGCTAGGTACTAACCCTGAGGTTGATATTGACTCTGAGGCATGTACGAAATCTGGGGTTGATATTGACCCCAAGGTATGTACTGTCCTTGGGGTTGATATTGAACCTGAGGTATTTACTGTCCTTGGGGTTGACCTTGAGGTATGTATTTTCCTTGAGGTTGATATTCACCTTGAGGTTTGTACTGTCCTTGAGGTTGCTCCCCAGGCAGGAAATATTGTCCCACAGTTTGACCTCTAGGTGGTAAAAAATTACCTTGAGGTTGCCCTCTGGGCAGTAATTGACTACCTTAAGGTTGCCCCCCAAGCGGTAACTGACTTCCTTGAGGTTGTGCCCTAGGCGGTAACTGACTTCCTTGAGGTTGAGGATTTGGAATATTTCTAGACATCATAAAAATCTGTTCTGTGTTCAACGTGCTGCTGTTTGTTTCATTCGTACCAGATGATAACACTTATTCAATTGGTTGAGGAGCTTCTCTTGAGAAGGTACCAGAGAGCGACTGTTATCCTAGAGGAACAGATGAACCACCATATAAAAATGTTTTTAGAGATTCATAAAACATAGATGACTCACCAGACATAGCTACTGAAGGTTGATAACCTCTCAGCATAGGGTAAAACGGAATTCAGGGTGGTGAATAAGTAAGACCTGCGTATTGTAAAAAATATGTCAATGATAAATACCAAGCGTCAGTTCTAAAAGGACTGTAGAATATCGATTCACGCTCTCTAATATTTAAATTTTCTTGGGTTTCAGGAAGAACTACGTCTTTGTCTGGACCAACAAGTTCCTCAATACATATGAGATCAGAAGGAAGATTTTCGGTAATGCGATGTCTTACTCTAGGTGAATCAGGATCACTAGAAGTCGAAGTAAAAAATCCTGAATATGATTCTAACACAGCAGGTTCAGTGTCTGGCTCAGAAATTTCAGGTTCTTCAGCTAATTCTCTAGTTGGAGAAGCAATGTCAGTGATTTCAGAAATTGAAATTGGCTCTTGAATATATTCTGTTGCTTGTGATTGATTTACTTCATGATAATCAGGATGAGTAATTATGGATGATTCTCCTGGTTCTTTCGATCTAATTCTACTGATACTATGTGGTACCAGAGCTTTCAGTACTTCAAGTTGGATTGGTGTATACTTATGGGGTTTCCCCTGAAGTCTACGCAATTGTCTTGGTAATTCAGCCACGATTAAAAATTATTAATCACATTCAATCAAAGAAAAATTCAATCAAAAATCCTAAAGCCACTAAAGAGACAATCAAATGATCAAACACTTATAAAAAATAGGAGATCAAACCACACACAAACAGTAAATTACCACACTAAAAACACTAGTTGGTGATGAAATCCAACATCGTAGTATTTAATGTAGAAATGGCAGTTGGAACAGTTACCCCGACAACCTGCTTAATGAAACAGATTGGTGCAAGTTTCTCCACTTAAACCATCTCGAGTGAAGATAACCCTCCTGAGAGTCCAAGTGAGTCTAGTTGATGTCTGCTCCAGGTATAGTGAGATCTTTCCTCCATCGTCACCTTAGGAAAAAATCTTAAAGTTTATGGCCACTAAGGTTACCAACAGGAACAAATATACCTGGGGGAACAGTCTACAATCCGATATACGCGCAAGGGCAGAGTAAAAAAGCTCAATCCCCTGGAAGGCTCCTTGACATAATCCAAGGTATACCGATAAGTGACCCCAGGCTTCTCGACAATGGTCAATCCGAGGTTTACCATTGTTAATACGTGCATATCTTCTATCATTCCCAATGAGATGGAATTGATCACCTCATTGGTTCGGATATGATCTCGTGCTTGACTCCTTTAGGAGGAGCTTCCCAGAGCATACAAGCTACTATTGGATTTTTCCTACAGCAAGATCGACTATTTGTTTGTTTTAACTATCTTGGAGAGTTAATTACTCCCTACTCCAAGACACCAGCCTAAGCTATATTGGTGAAAAGAGTCCTAGAAATATAAAAATTAGTAGATTGATTTTAATTTAAGCGTTGCTTTTAATAGGATATTTCTTAAGACAATAGGTGTGAAAGTGAAAATTTGATGATATGTAGTGACCCGAATCAAAACACACTAAAAATGCATCTATTATGAGAAACAATTCATTTCCTTTCGATGAATTATATCTAAAAGAAAGAGTTGAGAAATGCAATCTTTTAAAACAATTCTTTCCTTCAAGACAAGAATCGTACAAAAAGAAATCTTATCTTATGAGAACCCAGAATGATCAATTGCTCAAAAAAAACAAAATCCCTTTATTCTTCAAGATCGAATCTACAATCAAACATTCTCCAAAAGAAAACTACAATTTCTAGAAATAACACTCAAAACTAAAAACTCTAATTTCGATATCTAAAAATTCTAAGAATTAAATATGAAATCAAAACTTTAAATATTTTGAGGACTTTTTTCTTAGTTTGTAATCTAACTAAGAAATCCTTTGCTGAAATGAGCAAAAACTCAAAAACATCCGATTATTGTTTTTTAAGTGAAATTCAAAACTTAATGAAAAAGTTTTTAAAGATTTGCAAATGAGAAAATGGTTATCTAATTTCATAAAGTAATTTTCGCTATAAATTCAAAGACTCAGCAAGAAAACAATGAAATACCAGTGATCTAAGGTATACAGAGGTTTCTGATCTTTGAGTGACACAAAGACAAAGCAAAAATCACTTATAACATGCAGATCTTCTAGAAAATCCTTCAAAATTAAAAAGGCTGAAAGAAACTCTCACACAAAGCTTTCTGACAAAAAATACAAGTTTGGGTATACACTGAGAATCTTGCAAGTTGATCCTAGAAAAGAGAATTTTGAGTTTTTCAAAAAATTTCTCAGGGTCCACAGGTTTTAGTTTAAACAGGTGCGGTGCCGCACTATGGATACAGAAAAATAGTGGAGATGACCGCACTGTGCCTAAGGACAAAGTGCGGAGACCAGAAAACTTAAAGAAAAATAAAAAATTCTAAAGCACTTTTTAGGGATTCTATAGGAATAAATTACCCAAGCCGGTATCAATCAATCAAAATCAGAAAAATAATTCCACAAGTCAAAAAATAAAAGAAAACAAAGTTCAAGATCCAATCCCCAGTATGGTCACCATTTTGTTGGACGGATAAATCGTTCTTGCGGACAAGACAGAACTCCCTAGTATCCTACAATAACTAGCAACAAACAGACAGATGTAAACTAATTTCTATAGATTATATTTGATCTAGAATTATCTATAATGAAGGATTTAGGACTTACCTATAGTCTAGCGCTGATCTTAGTCTTCTTTCCTGTCACTTTGAATACGTCTCCTTTCAAGATATGCAATCAAAAACATGAAAGAATCAGAAGCACCTGCATAATATAGACTAATTCATAAACCATAAATCTATCTTGATGATCAAGGAATTCAAGAAATAAGCCATTTAAATAAACAACTCATTGAGAAAACAAGATCCATTTGTATTATCTTTGATGAAAGAAGAAGCCTTACAACCGTGTTCACCTTGATGCGTATAGGTCCTTCTGGGGTCTGGAACAAGCGTTTCCTCTACTTTGAAAAGCCTTTGCACTCTCTCGACTAACATACACATGAGTGTGTAATCATTCCCATATGATAATCATTTAAGAGAGTCTGAGTTTTTCAGGAAATTCTCCTCAAAAAATCTCAAAGCCTAACTCCCCTTGAGGCTAAATTATGGCCTCAATTTATAGCAAAAGAGAAGAGGTTGTAGCTCCAAATAAGAGGGGTTAGAATCCTCTTTCAAGGGATTAAGTTCCACATACCAAGGGGTGGGATCCTTTAATGGAGGGATGAATGTACATGAAAGGAGCGAACTTTCCACCGAATAATTGCTTCCAGAAGCTTCCAGATTCAACCAGCTGGGATTCCAAATTTTACTTCCGCCTTCACTTTACCTTTCCACTTTGAATGAAGAAAAAGTGTGGCCGATTCCGCATGTTCTAGAGCAAATAGATGCGGCACCGCAAGTAATACTAAGAGAAAGTGCGGCACAAGTATTTTTATGACTTTTATAAGCTTTTCTCTCAATTTCAAGGCTTGGTTTTAGGAACTTTATGTTTGTAGACTTCTAAGGGAGTATGTATGAGTAATGATGAACCCATACTGACAATAAAACATCATGGCGACATTTTTAGTGTAACAGCTGCCCATCTCAAGTGTTTGTGAAAGATTGATATTTCCCATTGGACAGATCTTGTGAATACTGCCACATTCAAAGAACTTTCTCCATATGATCCTGATTGGTATTATGTCAGAGCATCTTCTATGACACACGAGATTTATCTGAAACCATAGCAGGATCCTAGGTCACTCTCTGTTACCGATATTGAGCGATTTCTCGCAATGGAGCAGATTCCGATGCTTTCAGAAATACACATCAAGCAACCATAGGAGAATATATTCACCGCTCGGACTTCAATGCTCAAATAGATTCAACACAATCCATATGGTATACTACACACACATAATCTTAAAACACAAAATGTATTCAATTCATAACATATATGGATATGATATGTTAACGCAGACTTGCACCAGGGTTACTCTCAAAATTGAATACCACAAAGCATGAAGGTCTAGTAACACTATGCTCTTCATCGACTTGCACTTCAGGTTCACCAAATGTGAAATGGGTTAATGTTAATGAGCCCGTAGTCTTCAAATTTGAGCAATCAAAGAAGTTTCCGATAACTATAGCAGGCAATGTGCAGCCTTGACAGGCATCCAGAAATGTAAAGGCGTTTCTGCTAGGGCAGGATATTCCATAGAATATTTAGGTAACGCTTTTTCTCTGACACCAAGAGTTGCAGAGAGATGGGTCTAAGCGTTATGCTATGTTATTCAAACAGAAGTCTCTAATGTACAAGCATTTATGCTGCACATGTACGTTGCAGACTTGACAGGGGTGGTTTAGGTAACGCTTCTGAAAGAGGAAAGAAGGTTAGTAGAGAGACAGTCCTAAGCATACAAGCATGAGCATTATGACCAATATATTAAGGATGTTATTGACAAAGCGTGAAACATTTACAGAAAATGGGCTCCAGCAAAAAAATGAAAGATTGACAGGAAATTAATATCACTGAAAGGGTGATTTGGGAGAAAATCTCAAATTCAGAGAGACGCAAGTGTGACTGACGGGCTGGAGGAGGATCTCAGTCTTGGAAGCGTGAAAGAGAGGGAAACGTGGAAGAGGGCACCTACCTGGAGTGGATATAGCTCACAGGCCAAATAGAGAGCTGGCAGAATATGAAAATGTTAGGGCCTCACCTATAGCTCTGATACCATGTTAAACACAACATGGTAACAAGACATAAGAAAAAGCTAAACACACATAGATAGAAAGATAAGCGTGTGATATTTTACTATTAACCATAGATGTGCTTTTATAGTACATTAGGTGTGACCCTTGGATTCCGCATTCCAAGGTCACTTGGACTCCATTTGTGACTGTTTGCCTTCCACACCTACCCATAGAGGATTAGGTGTCCAATAGATAAAATTCAATTCTAATACATCATAGAAGTAAAATATCATGGGTAAATCTGGTAGCTGATGGACCTGGATCAAGTCATACCAGAGCAGTCTTCTTACTGATGTGAATTGCAAGCGTGAAACATTGAACGTGTACCAATGGGGGGTGTCAAAGACATGTACGAGGCCATGATGAGGACGTCTGAAAGGATGGAAATGTTTGACGAAGCTTATAAGAAACATGCATAATACAACAATGAGTTGAAAACACTTCTACAAGAGGAGAAGGAGGACGGGCAATGATTACAGCTTCAATTGCAAGCCATGACAGAGGAATTGGAAGAATTTAAGTGCAAGGAACAGAGCCTTCAAGCAAAGGATGCTGAATCAAGGAGGCTTCTCCAAGAAGAGAAAGTAGAGAAGCAAAGACTCCAGCTTCAGCTATGAGCCACGGATGAGGCCTTGAACGAGTTGAAGCGCAACAAAGGCTTGAAGCAACCATGATCACCTATTTCTACATCGACATCTAAGGTAAACAATGTTGATGTTTCTACAGTTTCATCTTCACATGTTATCATTTCCATGGGAAATGTGGATATACACCTTACAGGAACTAGCATGAGACTCCTCACCAAGATGAGATACAGAGACCTTGATTAACAAGTTTCAAGTACACTAAAGGAGAATTCTCAAAGGTGTTGGAAGTTTCCATGACATTGTTGAACTCGTCAGGGAATAATATTGATGGGAAAACTTCACCATCATCCCATGGAAGTGCATGTTGTAGTAGAAGAGTTGAGGCTAGCTCTTGTCACCATGATCACACTAGAGACCACTAGGAAAGGTATAACAATTCTTGATATTCTCAAGTGCATTTTTATTATAAGCATGCTGATAATCATGGCCATAATTCATGGCATAAAAAAATTTGTCATTTTTGTGGCTTATAGAACAATGTCTTTTTTAAGTGTTGGAAAAGAATGGTAGCACAAAAGAGGATGAGGCGTGAAATGCCTTCTCCCGAGCAGGAAAAGAAGAAGGTAAAGCAAGTCTGGAGGATGAATAATCATTGCAGTTATTGTGACAGAAGTAGCCATCAGAGAGCCATGTGTTGGAGACTCCATCCAGAGCATCGTCTGAAGGAAAAAGCATTCGTGCAGAAACCAGTCACTGAAAATTTTCAACAAGAAAATCCACCACATTCATCATTGTTGACTTTGTTGAGTAAGAAATGGTTTTTCTACATGTATTGGCCATAGTTGTAAATCATGTGTTGCAATTTAAGATGTAAAAGTGATGATGTGTTTTCCATCACTTAATGAAGAAACAATGATATTTTGGCATTGTATTGATAGCTGGGGTATTGATTCCATTTGATGTAACCTTGACCACATAGTACGGTTATAAACTCATGGAAAGTGTGGGGAATGCTTGGGTCATAGATTGGTCACTTATTTAAGCATGTAATTTTCAAAATATTTTACTACAGTTGATCCAGGTGGATATTGGTGGCCACCCA